>JACYFF010021580.1:0-25955 GCA_017589665.1 Selenicereus undatus | reverse complement strand
CCCCCCCCCCAGCACACACATACACAACACACACACACAACAACAACAACAACAACAACAACAACAACAACTCCATTGATATATGTGTGCGCGCGCGCGCATGTGTGTGTGTGTGTGTGTGTATAGGTCTGAGAAGAGTGATTAATTGCAAGTAGAGAGATTTACATCTGAGAGTCCCATCAAAAGATCTTTTGTTGAAAACCTTTTGGGTTGAAATGCCTTTTTTTTGGGGGGGGGGGGGGGGTATCCGAAGGGTTAGGGAAGGAGAAATAGGAAAAGTACTTGGCAATAAATGAAACAGCAAAATATTGTTATGATATTACTTTATTCGATTCAATTGCATGAAAAACATAATTATGGTAGGTCTGATTCCTTTGCTGACATAATGATAAATTGTTTAGAAGCATTATGAAGTTGATTATTTTTAATCTCCTCTTTACTCCTTTCTCTTATTTGTCTTCCTATATCTGTCTTTCCACTATTGTAATTCTAACATCTTTTATCTTTATGCAAATCCCTTCAGCTTTTGATCTTTTTCGGTTCTAGTCCCATGATAGCTGTAGGGTTGGTGGACATGGGATATGGAAATTGGAAAATCAGTTGATAAGTTGGGTAACATGTGTCGATAAATATAATGACTTTGATATGGACTTGGTGATCTTTTCTTTTAATTGTTAAGTTTCTGTATGGTAGAAGATTATATGTTCTAACATCATATTTTGCAGCATCTGCTAACACTAAATGGTTACTAGTATACAGTTGTCTGGATAAGGTGATTGGTTTCAACTTTGTTTTTTGTGCAAATTTATATATGTAGGAAATCAGTGGCATCTTTTTTTGCGGCATATGATGCTCTATGTGAAGAAGGGACAGCAACGCCTGTATGCAAGGCGCTGGACGAAGTGGCAGATATCTGTATTCCAGGTATTGAACTTCTGTTTATCAGTTTGCATTTAAGAAATAACATTAGGACTGGAGCTATTTTGTCTGGGAAATCTGTAAGATATGCTCATTTGCATTACATTAAATTGAAAGTAGGTAGATGTAGTATATTATTATTAGTTGTGTATGTTCCTTTGCTTTGAACAATCATTTTATGGAAGGTTGGCGGAGAAGCTTCGAGTGAAACTATAATTTTGATAGATTGGGGCATTTGGATTGGAAGAGGAGAAGGATTAATGGACCATCAATTGTTTGGACAATAGTACCAATATTTGACATGGTGCTATTTAACATTCTGTTGAATATTTTAGTTTAGAAATTCTCTTGGTGAATGGTTGGGTGAATCATAGTTTTGCTGGCTGTTTGGATAACATTTTATGCTCTAGAAGGAAGATTTCGGTGATTAGTTTTGCTATTAAGTGTACTTCTGTGTTCCAATTGCCCAGGAAATGCCATATCCAATTATGAAACATTTTTCCTTTTCCGTTCCCCCCCCCTTTTTGTTTTGGGGGTGGGGGGTTGGGTTGGGGGGACTGCTGAGGCCTATAATATATGATATAGATGTTTATCTTAAGCTTGCATGTTCAAAGGCCAAAGCCCAAAGGGATTTCGTTGGGTGACTTTGTTTATAAGCATTAGAGTTCATTTGTGTACTTTCAGTTTCTATGTGGAGCAGATGGTTTGAACTTTCAAATGAAGGGAGGTGGTGGATATGCCAAGTTTTGATGGAAATGCTGAAGGATTAGTTCACTAGCAATATCGGTTCCATAGACTCATGGAACTGATATTGTAGGACCTGGAATGGCCAATAAGGGGTCCACCCTCACGTGCCTGCATATTCTTCCTAAAGATTATTTGAGGGTCACTGGGTTAGGATCCGGGCCAGAATGCACTTTCATTTTGGGCCATCCTGTGCTCTTTATTTTCTACCCTCTTGGGTTATGCAGAGACCATTTCTTCGATGATTCTTCGTTTCTGGATGTTTGCTCGCTTTCTTTTCTTCTGCTTAGTTAAAAACTATTTTATAATATTCTAACTTTTTGTTGGGATTTCTTTGAAATTTTTTTTCTAATGTTTTACTTCGAGTATCGTTTTCATTTGGTCTCTTGGTTAGTGTGTAATTGTTATTTTTTTTAATATAAAACTCTAAAATCAATCATTATGATTTTTAATTGCATTAGAAAATATTATAATACGAAATGAATTTTACTGAAAAAAGTAAATTTATTACAAAATGCAAATGTTGAGTTTGGTGGAGTTTTTAGAATGAAGGTCAAGCTTTTATTAAGAAAGTTTTACTGGGATTTCAAAGGTTGAGTTTGCATATGTGGCATGTGTGGTCTACGCTATGGGACCGAAATCGAGAGGAGCCCTTTTCACTGGTGATTTTATGCATATTAGGTATGCAAAAGCCAGGACTGGAAGATTACCGACAAGGATTCAAAATGCGGTTTCGGTTGCAGTTGCGGTTTTGATCACGACATGGAAAAGTCATTCTAATGCGGTAATTCCGTTGCATATCACGGTGAAAACGTGGTTTGACCAACTCAAAATCCTTTCTAATGCGGCCGTCTTGTCGTGGATCAGCAACATTTGAAATCCATGAATTTCCCGGGGGGAGGGTCTCTTTCTCTCCCCACCTCCTAGTAGCTACACTGAGTTGTTCCCAGTTAGAAATTTGAATAGATAGACTCATTATAAGCTATAGGGCCTTAAATTTGTATTGACTATCTAATTATGCCTCCATTATGAGAAGCCCTAATGATTGGGAAGAGGATTGCATCTCGTTTTGCCTCACGACAATGATGAGATTGTTTGGCCGCATGAGATTTTTTCGTACCATGCACTTTGAAGTGTTGAGTGGCTTGGATTTTCCTGCCGACTTTATTTGAAGCCTAAAGCCCACACAAAGGCTTGGTTCTTTGCTTCGGTGGCCACAAAAGGAAAGATTCCTACGGAGGACATGCGTAAAAGAAGAAGCTTAGATTCCGACGGAGGACATGCGTAAACGAAGAAGCTTTGATGGCCAAGCAGGTGCTTTATTTTGAGGAGGAAGAATCTCTAGACAGTCTCCTTGTGCATTGACAGTGGGTTTCTTCACTTTGGCATTTATCTCTGTCTTTGATGGGCTTAGTTCATTCTAGTCATCTAATGTGAAGGATGTATTGGTGGCTTGGAGGAGAAGGATGAAGAAGAGTTGGGGGAGTTTGGAAAATTCTTTTCGCAATTTGGTGGGCTACTTGAAAGGAGAGAAATCGATGGATTTTTGAGGACAAAGCTATGCCCTTTCAAGCTCCTCTTTTTGAGAATGTCGTATAGTTGGAGTGTTGTGATTAATGGTTTGAATTTTTTGGATTTTGTGGATTGACTAGATTCTATTATGGATGAGAGCTTGAGGGAATAATGTTATTGTATTTGCCCCTTTTGTACATGGGTGACATCTCTTTCGTGTTTATTAGTACAATTGTTGATTAATTATCAAAAGAAAAAAAAGTCTAATTATGCTTCCTTTTTTTAAAAATATATGGAACTATCTAATTACGTCTCTTAACTACAAGTGGAAAAGCTCCCTAGAAATTGACAATTATCTATATTGACATTGAAAGTTATGATTACATGGATTCGACCGCATACATGTTGGGTGTGCGGCAGGTGTGTGGAGTATTGGAAATGGGCTTAAGGTATTGGACTACCATTTTCAGGATATTTCGCTTGTGTCTCCTACAGAGGTACTTCAGGTGGAATGATGAATAGACTACATCTTCAATTTTTGTAGGCAGAACAGAAGTTCCATTTAGGACTTGATTTGAGTGGTCTTACTGTTCACATTGAATATGTAAATCAACATGTTGTTTTTAACAGGAAGTCGATTTAGGTTGGGGCTCCTTAGGGATCTCCCATGGTTGATTTTCCTTTTCAGAAGGGGGAAAATAGGTTGGTTTATTTTTTAAAATCGAAATTCACAGATTGTTGACGCTTGGTGTAGAAAGCACGCTTTTATACTGATGATTTGGGTGCTTGTCCCCCCCCCCCTTTTGGCGGGGGAAGTGATTTCATTGTTGAAGAAGGTTGGTTGGTTTGTTTTTTTAAAAATAAAAATCCATCTAACTTCATAGATTGTTGATGGTTTCGTGAGCTGAAATTGCTCCTATATTGTTCTTTTGATGTGCAGTTTGCTCCTATATTGATAACCCCTAAAAATTTCCGCAGTTATTTTTTCTATATGCTTCATTTCCTAGGCTGAGAAAGTTAAGGGATAAATAAAAATAAAAAGGGATGGGACAGAGGTGCAAAATGCTGGAGAAGAAAAAGCTTCTTATCAGCTACTATATCAACAAACAAATCATTATTTTGGAAAAATGAAATGTTTGAGTCTGGAGTCTCTGAAGTTATGGTTGGTTGAGCTATGTGTTGTAAACTACTGTATTATCTGTTCTGCCTCTGTTTTGTTTGGCCTTTGTTAGCATCCCTGCTTATGTTCGTGGCTTCATATTCTTGAAGTTCTTATTTCCAGTGGCTTTCGTGCCATCTTCTGTTATCGCTATTATATGCTTGGTTAAGATTTGTGGGTTGCTTTTTTTAGGGTCAAAAGACCATATAAAGGTACAAGGTGAAATTCTTGAAGGTCTTGTTGCTCGTGTCGTGAGCCCTGAAAGTTCAAAGCACATGCAGGAAGTTTTGAGGGATTATCCTTCTCCACCGATTGAAGGAAGTATGCTAATCCGAACTTGCTATTTTTAATTTTTTTTTTTTTTGGAGGAACATGCTTCAGTTACAGTTTCTTCACTTATTTATATCCTGTTGATCATATTGGCGTGCACTACAGTGTAAAATGTGAACTCTCTGGATTCTGGGTGATATGCATTTCAATTTTAGGTGTAAAGTCTTTGGGTGTCTCGAAGCAATCTTATACTAAACAAGACTCTTGCTGAGGAACAACATATGAGGAATCTTTCTACTGTGTTTTGGTATATATTACTTTTGGGGGTGGGCGGCAGGAAAAAGAAAGTTCATATCTCATTCAAATTGCCAGTTACAAAGTCATGGATGACAATTCTGCTTTACCTGTCACAGAGTCACACTACAGAGCCTCTGCATCCAGATGGTAACTGACTGCTGACCATGTTTGCTTTTTACTTATTAACACTGGTGACAATTAAAGGGCTTTGATCAGTCTGACAAGTTGACAATCTTAAGTGGTTACGCGAGTTACTGAATTCTCTTGCTTGTAGCGTCATTGCTCTAGCAAAGGCCAAGAAATTTGTTCCAAAAAAAGACCTGTAAGCCCCATGTCCTTCAGCCGTTTAATAGACCGTTTCAACATGACCTCCTGGAACTCATGACTCAAAGGAACGGTGGGTTTTACTCTCCGTGCATGCTACAGCTGTAATCTGCTTCTCTCAGTAAGAGCACCAGTGCCTACCTAACTATCATCCGTTGCACAGGGTGCATCCATATTGATTTTTGGTGGGTCCAAAGGTGGCTGAATCCTGTGTATTTGCTGCAAAAGTTGAGGGGATGAATTTTCGGATTGTGTGTGGAGCTGACTTCTATAGACTCTTGAATGGAAGCTTCAGTCTCTGCCTTGATTGATAAAGACATCAATGTCTTCATGCTAATTCTGTGGTGTTGTGTAGCTCAGAACAAGCATGGCTTCTCGTTGAATGATCTCCTGCAAGACTTCTTCCGCCCATTGTGCATGGAAAGAGAAATATCTGGATGCATATCTTAAATAGAAGGGCAAGATTTCCCCTGTCCAAAAAAAGAAAAGAAAAGAAAGGCAAGATTACCGTAGTTCATGAGCAAAATGACATCCATGTTTGATATTTTCAGTATCTAATTAACCCCCCCCCCCCAACAAAAGAACGAGTCAACTCACAAGCTATACTCTAGCATAGACTGCATAGTGTTAAGGGGGATTACATCTCTACAATCACACCATAAGAAATTCTTGATAACTCCTGTAATTCCAAGGCTCCATGAAGGGGACCCAGGACATTGCGACCCACTTGTAGGTTTGCATTTTCCATAGCTTCTTTTCTAGCTGGCCAATATCTGGATTTTACAGTGTATAGCTCATTGCTGTTGTGAGCCCTGACACTTCATCCCTCAAAACTTCATCTCATGAGGGAATGGATATAATAAACTTAGGCTTATCCTTTGTGCGCACGCACGCGCACACACACACACACACACACGTTCAGTGGATTATGATTCCATCTCTGATTCCCTTCTTCAAGATTACCAACTTCTAATTTACTCATCTGAACCTTAGGTGAGGTGCCCAACATATTTTCCAATCTTGGCAGCCAGGTGTCATGCCATACGGTAAATCACCAGCAGTATGCATCCTGAACAAGATCGAGTTTCTTTTCCACCATATTTCCATGCAATATAAAGCTTTCTATGATCTGTGTTTGCCTCTAGGGAAGCTCTCTTGGGAAATGCCTTGCTTCAACAGCCCTATGCATAGAAAAGTTAGAATGTCCTGAAGTCTGGCATTCTTGTTTAACTAGTAAAGCAATGTTAATTCATGGGCTGTACAGTGAGATAGTTGCACACATTCTTTAAGTTGTGTATTAATAAATGCGCTGGAAAGTTTTGTTTATCTTTAGTGGTTGATTGTTTTCCTGCATTGTTTCCTTTTATATCCTTTTGATCCGACAAAAAAGGGAGTCTTCCTTGTTATTGATGATTTGCATTTTTCTGTAGCTGAAATCGATTTGGGACCAACTCTACGGCAAATTTGTGCGGCTAATAGGTCTGACGAGAAGCAGGTGAAGTCTGTCTTCTTGAGTTGATTATGGTGTAGGGTCTGTGCCCGCTTTCCTGGTTTGCTGACTTATGTGCAAATTTTTGTGCAGCAAATAAAAGCTCTTCTTGAGGAAGCTGGCACCTGCTTTTGTCCTGACCATGTCGATTGGTTAGGGAGAGAAGCGGGAGATGCCCACTCTAGGATTGCAGATAGATCTGCGGTCACTAAATTTTTGCAAGCTCATCCTGCAGATTATTCTACTCACAAATTGCAGGTTTGACCTGAAGTATTTATTGTGTTCTCACGTAGGGAATAGAAAATCATTTGTTATTTATCCATTCCAATAGGAATGGTAATTACGTTTGGGCAGCTGTTGGATCTTCCTGTTAAGATTTGCTCAGTCTCATGGGAAAAGGGTATGAGACTTCTTTATGGGAGGACAGCTTGTCATTAGTAATATATCTTTCCTTATTTTTGCCATCCAAAGTGAATTTCATGGGATCATGCTCCCTTTGTCCTTCTTTTTGGGTTTTCTCCCCAACTGCTGCGAGCATTTGTTTAGTTTATGTGTTTCGTCATCATTTCTGTAGAACAAGCCTTTACTATTAGGCAATTCTCTTGTAGTCATCCAGCTGATTTGTGTGTTCGACACTACGAATGAATGTAATTTGGTATAGCCAGGTGGCTGAGTGTCCTGCAGTCCAGCGGTACTAATAATTAATGAGAGTTGCAAAGCACAGTCAACCAGATAGAGCTCTTACAATTTGTCATGTCTACTCTGCTCTTTCAGCTAGTGCCTTCGACTTTTTTCACTAATTCTAGTCGTGTGGCTCCTTTAGCTGCCCTCAGTCCATTAGGAAAGTGAAGAAGAAGAAGGCCTTGGTTGTACCTTACGTGATTTTTGGAGTATTTGGAGAGAAATCAGAGGGTGTTTGGTGGCGTTGAAACTCCTCTTGGGCGCTTAAAAGACAATTTCATCAAGACTTTATTTTTGGGATAACGGGAAGATTTGCTTTCCTCTTTTTATGTGGTTGAGTGTACGGATAGTTTGTATTTAGGATGTATATAGCCTTTTGTAGGATGCTAGCTGTGCATTATTGCCCTTTTATTTAATATACTTTTTCCTTTAAAAAAAAGGAAAATCCCAAGAAACATGGTCATAAGCTTTCTCAATGTCAAGCTTGCAAAGAACTCTAGATTGATTTGATTTGATTTGATAGAGGAGTCGATACACTCATTAACTGTCAACGTTGCATCCAAAATTTGACGACTCTGAATAAAGCATGTTGATTCAAGCTTGCAATTTTGCCAACAACTTTCCTCAACCTAAAGCGAGGACTTAGGCTGGAATTTTGTACACACTGCCCACAAGGCTAGTAGGCCTAAACTTCTTAATGTCGTCTGCATCCGCCACTTTTGGGAAGCAAACTAATAAAAGTGGCATTCGAGCTTTTCTCGAAAACACATCTCTCATAAAAATCAGCAAAGAAACCCATGATGTCCCCTTTAACAATTTGCCAACAATGCTCAAAGAGAGCAATATTGAAGCCATCAGGCCGGGAGGTTTCTCTTTCTCAATGTTGGTAATGGCGTTCTACACATCCTCCTCTGAAAAACCCATTTCAAGATCCTAGGTATCATCAATAATGATGGAATGTAAGAAATCCCATCCAGGAGAGGCCTTAATGGATGCTTTTCACGATGAAGACTCTCATGGTAATCACCTTTCACTACGGAATCCTCATCAAAAACCAAATTATCCACTTTGATTTTAAGAATGGCATTGAATTTCCTGCTGAAGTTAGCCACTACGAAAAAATTTGGTACTGTGATCACCAAACTTGATCCAATGCTGTTTGGCTTGTTGCCTCAAAATATGTCCATCCAACTTCACACCATAGGGAGCCCTTTCTTCACCTCAAGTCTTTGGACTCTATCCGCATGAGTGATCTTCTCCACCAAAGTAGCCATCTTACTCTCTAAGTGCCTAAAAACACCTTTGTTCCAATCTTTCAACTTCATTTTCAAGAAATTCAGTTTCTTAGCCAAAATGAAACTAGGGAATCAAGAAATATTAAGCTCATCCCACCATCCTTGCACCAGCTTGGAAAAACCTTCTGCCTCAAGCCTCACATTTTCAAATTTAAAAGGCCTTCTGGCAGCAGGAATGTCACCAACATATAGAAGAATAGGAACATGATCAGACGTAATCTTGGGAAGGGGAACTTGGTGGACCCCCTGAAATTGATCCTCCCAATCAATAGAGTAGAGGAATCTGTCAATTCAAGACAAGACTGGAACTTCCTCAGGGCTAGACCAAGTAAAATGTGCACCTTCTGGAGGTGGATCAATAAGATTACAAGAATTAATGAATGCAGAGAACTCACTCATAGTCCAAGACAATCTTCCTCTGGACGATCTCTCGGAAGGGAACCTAACCACATTGGAGTCTCCTCCTAAACACCAAGGAATATCCCATAAAGACATGAAAGGAAACAACTCATCGCATAAATCAGCCCGGAAACTATCATCATTTGGCCCATAAGTCCCAATCAAACCCCAAACGAAATTACCTTGCAAAGACCTCAACTTGCAGCATATAGAAAATGTCCCTCCTCGGAAGTCAATAAGCTCCAAAACTTGAGAATCCTATATGAAAATAATGCCCCTAAAACGACCTACAGAAGGGCGAAAAAGCCAACTAAAAGACCGTCACCCCCAAAGGCTAAGGGTAATGTGCCTAGAAACCTCTTCCAACTTAGACTCGAGAAAGATACCAACATCAGAGGAAAACCTTCGAAGCATCCATTTCACATTCCCTCTCTTAATTGGACAGTTGAGTCCCCTCACATTCCATGAAATGATCTTAATAGTGTCATCATAAGAGAGCTTCCTCTCTCACTGCCTTCTCCTCCCCATCCATGTTAACAACTTGTTGATGCCCTTTCTTCCTATTAGCATCCAAAGAGGCAATAAAAGCAAGCAGCTATATTTCTTGACCTTCAACCTTAATCCCCATGGTCTTGCAAAAAGGAATAAAATGGTCCATCACCCAAGATGTACCCCTTGTCAACGTTAACATTCTGACCATGGAAAGAAGAATAATTATCGTCTTAAGACATGCATTTTTCCCTGTCCAGAGGACTCCCCACCCTGTAAAGGTGCCTAACCATGATCAGACATCCTGGGAGAAAAACTATCATTAACACGATTGACCTTTTCCTTCCCCTCTTTCTTCCTCCAAGAGTACACAATCGTGTCCCTAGCCTATTTGTGAGGCGATGGACATGGCCACCATTCAATTTGAACAAATGACTCCGGCACAAAAAACGGACAGAATGAACCCGAAGACGAAGAGCTAGAATCAGAGTCAGGATAAATATCCAATAAATCTCTCATGAAATTGATTTGCACAAGGGGAAGTTGCATCCAACTTTTTTGAGAAAGAGTCGGAGATAGAAAAGTCTAGCCAGCCAGGAAGCACGGGCAGATTGCCCAAAAACCCACCAACCAGAGAGAGATATGAGAATAAGCAAACTGGAGCAAGAAACACTACGTAGGGAAGGAAAAGCAGCCGGTGAGCGAGACGCCGCCGGCTCCCGGAGACCAAGGCCCGCCGGACCTCAGGGAGACCTCCGATGACCGTGGGTGGCGCCCTACCTTTCACCAACCGAAGACACAGGAGCTGGGGTAGCCGTTCGTTCAAAATGCTCAAAATGACCTAGTGCATGGAGCTTCTTCTCAGAGTACTGCCCCCATTTCATTTAATAATTATAGGTTTAACATTAATGTGGAAGATATACTGGTTTCTCGATGGATAACGATGGGAATCCTCTGGTGAAATAATGTTGTTGCTGCAAATGGGGAATCATGCTTTTGTACATTTAGGTAATGTCGGTTAAATTGGGAGGTGGTGGTGTTTTTTCAGCTTCTTTATTGACCTGTTCTGCTGCACTTTTCGAATGGGACATCTTGAACGTGTATTGTTGTGGGTTCTGGTATATATATGCCTCATGCTTTCAGCTTAAGTGCTGGTTGCATGATTTTGTTTGTTGATGATCTGTTTCAACTACATATGCTTCTTATTGATACGGGGAATAAAATGTTACTGAGGTGTCTAGATTTACCTGTGTCTGTGTAGCTCTCTTGTGATAAGTAGTTACCTGCTTTTTCTCTCTGCTCCAGTCACCTGTCTCTATGATCTGATGTTCTCACTAATGCAGTCAGAGTTTTGCTGCTCATGTGTTCCACTCCCTTTTGCTGTTCTGCAACAGGAACTGATAAGATTGATGAAGGACAAGCGGTTCCCTGCTGCCTTTAAATGTTATTATAACTTGCACAAAATTGACTCCATGTCAAAAGACAATATACATTACAAGATGGTCATCCATGTGCATAGTGATTCAGTATTTCGGCGTTACCAGAAAGAGATGAGGTTAGCTTAAAAGTTGTGCTGTTTTATCTTTGTTGCAAATTGCAATTCAAGTCTCTCTTATGTTGTAATAAGAAATAATGTCGTATTTTCAGGCATAACCCTGGCTTGTGGCCACTATATAGAGGTAATTCTCTATGTTTTCTGATTTAAGCATGTATTGAACATAATACATTTTTCTTTTGATGAATTTCTTGTTTCGTTCAGTATATCTTTAGGGAGGGATGGCATGAAACATATCATGGACAAATCTTATAACTTAAGACTCAAGAGTGAACTGTTGTAGTGCTTTTTTTTCCCCCCCACAGGGGGGGGGGGCATTAAGCTACATTCCTTAAGATCAATTGGAGGGTTCTAAATCAATGGGCAGTCTTCCTGATGGGTGGCTGATTTTACTTCCTTTTTGTATCAAAAGCCTAGTATCTGACTTTTAGAACCTGAACCCCTATTTGAAAAGTAGGAAATTTTTCTCAACTTCTAACTATTTTATTATTGTTGTTTTTTTGGTTGTTTGGGGGGTCTGAAGCTTCTGGTTGGCCTGCGTTTTTTTTTTTTATATTTAAAATATGCTGCTTATGTCACTATATGGTTAGGTAGGCTACCAGCTGAGGTTGTCATGGATGGCGTGAGAGGCATCTCCTGCCTAGGAGATCTCAGATTCGAGCCTGGGAGGATGCACCTCTCTTGGAAAGGGAGGTGTTTCCACCTCAACAGGCTGTTGGGCGTAGTTTCCATTGCCCTGGCCTGAGCTCCTCTTTGATAGCCCTTTATAGGACCTAAGAAGAGAGGCCCCACTTACACCCATAAAAAACATCAGTAGGTGGGTCCGCTGCATATCTTTTCTAAGTATACCTATGGCAATGGCATTGAAGTATACCAGTAATGGTGTAAACATGAACAGAACAGTATTTCTGTGAGCACAGTACACATGAACCTGAAATTTTTGACCTGCACTTGGGCAGATCTGATTACTTGGCCCCAGTGACTACTGGGCTTTACCCTGAAAATGAACAGAGGCCTGTACCCATGCACATTATTACCCCCAATGAAAATTTAAAGTGCTCTCACCGCTGTTATTTAAAAAAGGCTCTTGAACAGCCTAGTGCCGTGATGAATTCATTGCAATTAGAAGTTTTTGATTAATTGAAGTTTTTGATTGGGTCAATAAGAAAATGACTTATTGATGCCATTTAGCGTTCTTAAAGTGATAAGGCCAAACCCTTAAATTTTCAGCTCCGGATTAGGTTCATTTTTCCGTTTCTTTTCTTTTTCCTTCTTTTTTGGGTTCCAGATAGAGAATTGAGATAAGCTTGTTGTTTGGATTTTTTATTTTTGGATGACTGATGAAATTTGATATAGCTTGTGAACTTAAGGCTAGCCCACTCAATTTTGAATGTTTTAATTTTGAGTAACTTGTTGGTGGGTCTGCAATGGCATTTGTCATTATCATTGATGGGGGTCAGATGGTAGCGAGGCCAGACTATGAGGAGATGTTTTGATGGCATGAAGAATGTTGAAGAAGAGTTGGCTCCGGGAAGTTTGGAAGTTGGTGCTGTTGGATGTTTAGTGGAGCAATTGGAAGGAGAGGAATTACCGGATTTTTGATGGCAAGGCTAGGCATATTCAAGATTTTAAATTTTGTTTCTTGAGAACCTTGTATAGTTGGAGTCAAGTGCTCAAATCTCGATCATGGTACAAAGTTGACTTATTTTGGATTTTTTTTATATTTATTGTAGATTTGAGGGAGTGATGTTATTTTGTGATTGCCTCGTTTTCTACATGGGTGACATCCCTTTGATGTCCTTCGAATAAGAACTTTTTGATTACTCATCCGAGCCAAAAAAAAAAATTGAATATTTTAATTTGAGAATCTGCTCAGGGCACATTTTATTTTATTTTATTTTGTGACATGCTTTTTTCTTCGTGTAAAGGAAGCATGGAGATTAGAAGTTTAGAACAATATGTGTTTCTTTTTTGGGGGGGGGGGTGGTGGGGTTTGAAATTGAGAGCTAATGTACATAGGGCCTTAATTTTAATGACTAGGCTAGGGCCTCTTTGGTAGTTCATGTCATATTTTGCGGCTTGCAATTTAGAGGTAAGCTTGTTATTTCTAGTGCCTAGCATCCTACCTTTGCATTCTACGATATTTATTTGAATCTAGCATCCTACCTATGTAAATCTGAGAGAATTACAGAAGTCGAACTCAGTGCTTGGAGTGAACCAGATTCAGATGCGTAACAATTACACTTTAAGGCCAAATGATGGAATGGTAGTTACATCTTACTTGTTTGGTGGAGGCTCAGAATGAGAAAATGATACTCATGGCGTCAAAGGTCTTGGTTTGTGTGGACAAAATTTATCTGCAAAGTTGCGATGCTGAGAGCCATGACATTCTCGAATTTGGTGCTTAAAATGAGTCTACCACAAATGCCTACCACAAATGAGTCTACCACACAGTGAGCAGTCTAATGGAATTCCCCAAAGAGCCCAAAATGCGACAATGAACCAAACATGGGGAGATTCTGAAGGTGTCCCATTCACCCAAGCATCAATGCAGGTGGTACGCTTAATTTTTCTTATGATGTGTCTAAAGTTGTGTAAATGTTGCTACTCGTATCCTGTTTGATGAAATTAATGAACTAAAGGCAGCAACCTGTCCCAATTAACCGACTGAAGGACTGTTCACTTGTGTGATACCAGTATCGATTCCGAATAGTTTGAAGTAAATTTTGATAGCCAATAATGAGCATACTGCAAGATATTTGCGGTGAAATGGAAGGGCTAGGTTTCATATAAGTTTGTGAAAGGGTGACCTGTAAATTGGAGACTTATGTGTTGACTTGCCTTTGGACTTTTTTTGATAAGTAAACCATAATTTTATTGAGAAAAAGAAGACATCAAAGAGAAGTCACCCATTTACAGAAGGATGTGATCACGAAATAACATAGTGCCACAAGCTCTCTACTGTAATCATATCGACAAAATCCAAAAAAAAAAAAAAAACTTTGTACCATGATTGAGAACTTGACTCCAACTATGCAAAGTTCTCCCCAAAGAAAGGCTGGAATCTTGAATATTCCTAGCATTGCCCTTAAAAATCCGACAATTCCTTTCCTCAAGTACTCCCCCAAATAGCCAATGGTATCAACTTTCAAATTCCTGGGACCTAGCTCTTCTCTAACCTTCTTATCCATGCCACATAAACATCTCTCACTATTTGAGGTTCGACCCAACTAACCCCCATCAAAGAAGATGCCAAATGCCACAAAGCGGAGGCCTAACGATAATGGATAGACATATTGGTCTACTGACTCTTCCTCCCTAAATCACATCAGGCACCTACTAGTCAACTTGAAGTTTCTCCTTACAAGCATGTCTTCCCTTGAAATATTTCCTTTTGTGGCTGCCCAAACAAGAAAGCAAGCTTTGGTATGGACTTTAAACTTGTATTTGGACTTGTCCTAGTCTCCTAGGAGGATTGCGGGAAATTTTTTTCCCTTTGGCTATGTTATGAAAATTTGACTTTCCTATACTTGAATTTGTAGTACCCTGAAGGAGGGCCTGATGCTTGGTACTCATTAGGGGTGTGAGATTATGCATAATCTCTACAGCTTGATCCTTGGTGTGGGGTGCTGTGGTACCCGCACCAAAAATAAAAGAAGAACAGACGGGGGGGGGGGGTGTCATTGCCTAAGGAGGTAGTGGAGTTGATATGAGAAGTATGTTTCCAGGTGGAGTAGTTGGTTCTTCATGAGCTAGGAAGTCTCTACAATGCGGCAAGATTCATCCTGTGTGGCAAGTTTGAATTATTTTTAGCCATGGGCTGGTTGATTCGTGCCTGCACCCATACCCATACTGATACCTATTGATTTTGTAAAGCAGTATCTCTTTCCTCAACTGTCAGGTTCGGGAGTTTAGTTGCGTACATATAGTGAACAAATTTGTACCTATATTCAACCTATATTTCTTTCTCTTTTTTCATCTGATTTCTCCCTTCTCTTCTTCACCATTTTCTTCTAATTTCTCCATTAGATGTTTTTAATCAACCCTGAGTCACTACACGACACTAGTAGCACTACCAATTTTTAATTTATCTTATTAGATTAGATGTGACTCTTAGCTAATATGTTAAGCTAACTGTACTTGATTTTGGATGAGTTACCTGTGAAGGATATATGAAGTGATATGATGCCTTCCCAGAGCAGCACTACACTAGCAACCCAACTGGTGATTCTGTAAACCACCTGCTTGTTGGCTATTTGTTTAAATGGAGGTTACCTTGTCATCTTAGGGATCACGATAAGGAAAATAAAGCAAATTTATAACTTGGCATTCTAGTATCTGGGAGAATTAAGGATAAATGCAACCTGATCCCAAAAGAAGCCTGATGGCACTTCTGTGCTTGGATTGCTGAAGTATTTTGTGCAAGTACTTTCTCTGATATTTGGTGCTAGCCTATAGGAAATGAGGACAAGTCTTGGATAATTTATTAGTTCTTCTACTGAGGGGCTCAGATTATGCTAATTAAGCCTCAATTGATTCTAGTGCAAGCCTCATCTTCAACTAAGCATGTAATGATCGTAACTATGCAAATTGACGTTGGATCACTTGAATCCAGTTCAAATGAGCAGTTGAGCTTATAGAGCATGAATTATTTTTATCTTCTCTTTTGTGAAGGAGCTAATGATGGTTTGCTTTCAGGCTTTTTTGTTGATGTGAATTTATTCAAAGAAAGCAAGGAAAGGAAAGTGGAAATTGGTAAAAACAGAGTTGTAGTAAACAGTGACAATGGCAATGTTGGTGCTGTTGGGGCAGATTCACTTGCTGATGAAGATGCAAATTTGATGGTGAAATTGAAATTTTTGACATACAAGGTTGGTACTCAGGTCTTGATTACAGATGCAGATATAGTGTGGGAGGCAGAAACAGTATCTTTTGCAGACTTAACATAGTTGACTAACCTGCTATATGACAAGGAAATTATGTAGTATCATATCTAATCTTTTGATGACCTCAGATGATATTTTATGAGTGATGGCCATGGATAATCTGCAATAATAGCGGTGAAACAGCAATTCATTAGCCATCAACAAACTTGGCATGTTGAACGGCCTTGCTGTGCATAAATGGACATCTTTGATTTCATTTATCAACTTTTAATTGATGACCTAAGCTAATGTTGTAATTTATTTGATTTTCTCATACATCCTTTTTACTTTCTGTTTTTTTTTTTCTTTTTTATGTTTTTTGGGGGGGGGGGGGATTGAATATACCTTAGTATGCATCTGACATGTCTGTATGTCTGATCCTTTCAGTTGCGGACTTTCTTGATTCGAAATGGGTTGCTGATACTTTTCAAAGATGGCCCTGCTGCTTATAGAGCATACTATCTGAGGTTAGTTATACTCATTTTTTTTAATTAAAATATAATTTAGAACTCGTGCATACTTTGTCATCAATGAAAGAAGGCCTGGGAGAAAGACTGAGCATTAGGTGAATTAGCAGAATCTGCAGATTTAGCTGTGCATTGAAACCTATTATCATGGAGTACCTTGTACGATGAGAAATGCCTGTCTTTGGGGGCATTGTGCAGCTCTTTGTATTTGGAAAGTGAAGTGTCGTATTGCTCTTACTCTGTTCCCTACGGGTCCATCCTTTATGAAATAAGTGCTCTCTTGCCGAAGATACGTCATTTCTTCTGGAACCTCTACCACCTGGCTCTGCCCAAAGGACTGCCCAGCGGTTCTCAATGTACCTCCAAAGTCAGTACTTCTGGTGCACACAGCAACCCCCCCCCCCCCCCCCGGGGCAAATGCCAACCCCCTGGTTGCCTCTGTTCCACTTCTTCTCTTCACTCTCTGCTCTTCTCTCCATCTCTCTCCACCACACCACACCCCCATTTGAAAACATCGCATCCAGTTAGGTGGCTGGTGGCCAGCCTCCGCTTGATAAACCCCCTTCCTCTCCCATCTTCTAAATCCTCAAACTCTCTTTGTTTTGTGTCCGATTGGAAGACCCTGAAGACTTGGTGGGGGGGGGGGGGCTAGGGAATGGGGAAAGAGATGGAAAAGGATGGTGGTTGAAGGAGGAGGCTGACCACCTCGTTGGACCCTGAAGCTAGAGGGGTTTTTGGGATGCAGGTTGGTAGAGGACAAGAGAGAAAGATGGAGAAGAGATAGAATGAGGGAGGTAGGAGAGACACTACGGGTTTGGGAAGGGAGGGAGAGGGGGAGGGGCAGCTGGAGCTGTGCCGTGCCATCATCAGAACGACTGGCGGTCAGTGGCCCCAGTGGTTACAGTTCCAGGCATTTACGAGTTTTCTGGTGGCTGTGTGTGGTTGGTCTGGTATGATTATGGTGGTATTGAAGGTAGGGTGAGTGGGAGGAGGAGCGGAGGCATGTTTTTCCCTTTTTAAATGCATAATAAGGAAGGAGTAAAAAAGCAAAATAAATGTGGCTATAATAGTCATTTTTTTTTTGGGTCCAAGTTTTCAGTTTTCATCTGAGTTGGCACTTTCGTAGTAATCTGATAGCATGTGAAGGCACAAAAAAAAATTAATGCTAATAGTTGGGCCCTATATTTTTTGATAAGGCCACCAAAAGTTAACTTGTAGCAAATCATTCACCGAAGGCAGCTGGACCTGGCTACGTAGATGTGGCTTGTTTGTGGGAGAGCCGGATGCTGTGATCTTGGTTCAAATGCCTTATTTTGGGTCGGCTACTGTTTTTTTTTTTTTTTTTTGGGTTGTGGGGAGGGGGTTATTGAAGACAGTGTCAGACATTGTTCAGAGAACCGTTGAATTGGCTCAAGAACTTTATAGTCATTAGAGCTTTTGATGATAGGACCTTCTGAGACACATATGTCAATAATAGGAACTGAAACACTTAGTAGAATCATCATATGAAGGGGTGGTCCGGACATCCCTGGCCTCCAGTTTGTGATCAAGCATCTGATTACAGAATGCATTCGGATGAGAAAAATTATCATGTTGATTTTTATTTGTATGTTTTGTGGAGTATATCTTTATTTACGTTCTTGTAAAACACTCCTCGTTCTTAGAACTGAAAGCATGCAGACTTGGTGTAGAGAGTAATTTATCATCTTACCAAATTATTGCATGTTTGGCAGACAAATGAAAAACTGGGGCACATCGGCAGCAAAACAAAAGGAACTGAGCAAGATGCTGGATGAATGGTAACACGACCTTTATTGTACTTCAGCCATTGTCATCTTCTATTTGTGGTTGTATTGGAGATATGACTGGATGCACTCTCTGAAGGGCTGTGTATATAAGAAGGAAGTGTGGCCCGAGACAGCTAAGGTCTGATATATACCTCAGTGAGGCTGAGCCTTTCCTTGAACAATATGCTAGACGAAGTCCTGCGAATCAAGCGCTCATAGGTTCAGCCGTAAGCATGGTGAGATCTGAAGATTTCTTGGCCATTGTTGGAGATGTGGATGAAGAGGGTGACCTTCAGAAGGAACGTGACATGGAACCTCCGGCTTTATCTCGTAGTCCTAAGGATACTGTGCACAAAGGAGGCCTTATCGTGTTCTTTCCAGGTACATTCCTCTCGTCTAGGGATGGCAACAGGTCCGCTTCAGATCGGATGTCTAGACACCAAATCTGACCCAATTAATAATCGGATTTGAAAATCCGATCTAAATCCGACTCCGTCGGATCAGGTGTTAAATTGGATTCGGATTGGATTTAAATCGGATTAAATGCGAATATAATTGGATACAATCGGAGTCAATGTATTTGCATAAGTTTTTTTATTTCCAACCTTGTTTTTGCTCACTTGTAAATGGAACATTAAACATCTTTCGAATGTCAGATACCTTTTCGTGTCAAACATTTCAATACGTTAAGGTAAAAAGGTGTTGGAAAAAGAGAATGCGAAGTCACTTTAAAGGGAAATGGTAGATAGTAGTGGCGAAGCTGAAAGGAAAGGGAAGAAAATACTACTTTGATTGACAAAGAGGAGAGATTGAGAGGAAGACTGGGAGGGGAGATGAGATTAGTGAACAAATAAGAGGTTATTGCTCATAGATTGTGGAACACATGTAGATTTTTTTGGGGTTATGATATCAAGAATTTTCTAGCTTCAGGAAAAAAGGTGAAATTATTAAAGGAAGACATCATATGGATGTTAATCGGATCAGACAGATCCTCCAACAAATTCAATTGGATCGGAGTTGGATTCGGATTATTGTTTTATCGGATTCGATTCAGATAATTTTGCCTCGGATCTTCGGCTTCACTGCCATTCCTACTCTCGTCATATATTTAAACCAAATATATTTTCTTGCCAAAAATGATCTACATGGTGTCAATAGCGGTAACTTCTAATGATGAATTAGCATTTGAATTTTGCTGGCAAGTGGGACACGGTTCGTCCCGAGCTCTAAGATGGTGGGCCCAAAGCATCTACCTTGTAGTATGATGGCATTCCGGCGACTAAAAACATTTGATATGTAATAAAACATCCAAGTTTGACTTAGTCAATATGGGAACAAGAATGCCAAATATGAATCTTGGATTACTCATAAAATTAATGCCAACCATGGTGGGATCTTTTTGTACGGGTGTAACCATAGGCAGTAGGAAAGATGGTGACAATAAGGTTTTGAACATGTGGTAATCACATGAGTATGATGCATCAAATATGAGATTAAAAATAACGAATATTCAATCTAGGAAATTTTTTGGATATTAATATCAACCATGGTAGGAACTTTGATGTGGCATTTTAAAAAATTTTTTGTTGGTCTTTGGGCATCTGTTTTACTAGAGTCGAGCTATTGTTGATTCATTAAGGAGTAGAGTTTTTCTATCACAGATTTTCTCCATCCACATAACCGTAACCTATGACCTTGCTTAAGGGAAGCAAGTGTTAAACCAATTGAACCAACTTTTGTTGGTTTTTATATGCCCTTTACTCAAGGGAGTCTCAAGTTGGGTGAAGTATAATACCTTAGAAGGTATTAGGCACATGGACTGCCAATATTTGATAGTGGGTTTTGCTTAAGGATTCAAAATGCGGTTTGGTTGCAGTATGGCAAAATAGCTCTAATGTGGCCATGTCGCGGTTGTCATGGGGTGAAAACATGGTTTGCCTGACTCCAGAACTTTTCCAATGTGGCTGTTCACTATGGAGGGACAAACATTTTGAATCCATGGTCCTCTTCTGCTTCAGTGGATAATTGTGAAGTTAGCTGGTCCTTATTTGAAAATTTGCATAAATCACTCAAAATAAATTGGAGTAGGTAAGTTTATATACTTTTCATGAAACTCACATTAATTGATAACATGTTCAAACTTCCTGTCCTAAAATTTTATAGCTAACTCAAATTCAAAACCAGATGGCCATTTACTTTTAACACGTGAGTAAATATTCCTATAATTTTTATTTTATTTTATTTTTTTGGTAAGTAATCAAAGATGTATATTAAAAGGACACCAAGGGGATGTCACCCATGTACAAAAGGGGCATTACAAAAAACATTATGCCCTTAAGCTCTCATCTATTATGCAATCGATGAAAGCTAAAAAATTTAACTCTTTGCCACCACTAAGCCCCATACTCGAACTATACAACAATTTCAAAAAATAGAGCTTGAAATCTTGAAATGACAAGATTTTGTCCTCAAAAATACGACGATTTCTCTCCTTCCGAGTAGCCTACCAAATAGCTAAAGGAATCATGTTCCAAACTTCAAGAACCCAGCTCTTCTTCATCCTTCTCCTCCAAGCCACCACCACATCTCTTACTTTAGAAGGTTGAACCCAACTAATCCCCATAAGCGAGAGAGATAAATCCTAAAGCGAAGAAACCCACCGACAATGTACAAGAAGATGATCCATGGTTTCTTCCTCCTCCAAACACATGGAACATCTACTTGGACCTCTAAAATTTCTTCTCTTAAGCATGTCGTCCGTGGGAATCTTGCCTAAAGTGGCTGCCCAAGCAAAGAAACACACTTTTGTGGGAGCTTTAGACTTCCAAATGAACTTGGCAGGAAAGTCACAACCGTCCAAGTCTTCAAATTGTGTGGAACAAAAGCTCTTGACACTAAAGGAACCTTTAACGTTAAGTGGCCACACAATCTCATCATTACCTTGGGACATAACTTTTTTGTGAGCAAGTACGGCTAACAAATTACAAACACTATCCTCTTCCCAATCATTAAGGCTCCTTACAGAAATCAAATCCCAATGGCTCACGTCACCATTCCAAGAAACAACTTCTTTAACCATGGCATGCTTTAGACGAGCTATCCTAAAAAGATCAGGAAAAAGATTTTTTAAAGGGCGATCCCCACACCAAACATCGTGCCAAAATAATACCCTTGATCCATCCCCCACCTCAAAATGCACTAAAGATTTGAGACGCTTGAGACCTGCTAAGATAGATTTCCAACACCCAACCCCGTGAGGATAAGGACTCTTTTTACTCCACCAACCAAACTCATCAATCGCATATTTTGCCTTGATCACATTTTTCCACATAGCACTATCCTCTTTTGCAAACCTCCACAGCCATTTGGTCTTCAACGGTTCATTCATATCACGAAGGGGTCTCATGCCAAGTCCTCCCAAGTAAATATTCCTATAATGTTCATTCATTAATTGAAAGGAAATTCAATCACTTCTTCAAATGCTAGGCAACTAAATGGAAATAGCTCAAAGTGCCTACAAGTTATGTACCTACTGTGGAGTTTGGATGGATGTATTGCAATCACTACGTAACTAAGTCAATTAAGTAATGCAATCATCTACCTAATGGAGTGTCATAGTATTTGCTGTGCAATGATCGGTTACAGTCACTTACAGAGTAATGAGACCAGGTTATAATTTTAGATGAAAACGGTATAATCGCTTGGTTTAATTTATTATTGTATTATTGATTAGCATACCACATACTAATGTGAATATATGATTTTGAGTGGTCTGAGAGTCGTCTAGCCTCTTGAACCTGATGGGCTGTCTTTTGTGAAAGGGTTTTGCTATAGTCCTGCTGATGGGTTAAATTGTTGTGACTGTCTTTCTTAGGCCATTTGGAAGTCTAAAGGTCTTATGAAAGCTTGTTTTCTTACTTGAGAGGCAACTAAAGGCGAATTCCCCTGGAGGACATGCTTTTTTTTTGTTTTTTGTTTTTTGTTTTTGACAAAAAAGGAATTTGCAATTTAGCAAGTAGGTGTTCAGTATGCTGTGTAGCAGAGGAATGGGTGATCACCTCACTATTTGTTTCCATTGGGTCCCTTTGTTTTGGCCGCCTTCTCTTTCAGTGATTTTTTTTGGGGGGGGGGGGGTTTACTTAAGCGCACAGCGAACTTTCTGGAGGACATTGGTCAAACTACATTAAGGTCTAAACACTCCAATACCACATTGAGTGAGGTTTAGTCCAAGAAAGCAAGATAGTAAACAACAAATCTTTGTTTGCAATAAAAATAAAATGGTTACAACACCCACAGGCCTCAACATTAAGGTGACAGAGAGCACAACACTCGTTTTCTTTGTGCTGCTGTTGTCGCTCTGTGATTTGCTTTTCTTTTTGTCTGTCATCCAAGTCCTTGAGCCTATCTTGTGTGTATCTATTTTCCTTATTGTTGTAAATTTATGGTGTTGACCTTTGTGGTTTTGCTATTCTCTCTCTTACTTCGCTTGTAAGGAGACTCGCATTACTCGGCCACAAGTAAAAAGCTAGGCTGCTTTAGTGTGATTTGATGTCGTGGCTTATTGGAAAAGCATTATTTACTTTATCCAGTACAGTTTAGAAAAATGATTTCCACAACAACCTGAATTTGATATTTTTGTCACTGATTTCATTTAGTGTTAAATCATAGTTTCCTCTTTCTCCATGTCCTGCAGGAATTCCAGGCTGTGCTAAGTCTGCTCTTTGTAAGGAGCTACTGAAGGCGCCTGATGGTCTTTTTGGTGATCGTCTGGTACAGAGTTTGATGGGTGATCTTACTAAAGGTGTAGTAGTTTAATTATCTCATCCATCCTCTGTTGCATGACTACTAATTATATGCATCTGATGATCTTACCTCAAGATTTTACTGGTCTTGTTAACTTGTATGACGGAAAGAGGTTAAGTTTGCATGCTTCTCTAAAGAGTATTGCTTATGGAGGATTTACTGATTTTATTCTAATTTGTTGATTTTTTTTGCATTCATTATGGCTTTGAGTTCCCCCTTAAGATACATAGATAGGATTGATCAGTCAAGGTGAAGGTGCATGAAGTATGAAGTCAGAGTCTGTAGACAAGGGCCTTGTCTGGAATTGGGCAAAGTTCAAATGGTATGAGACGTGGTGGGATGGAGAACAAAGAGCTAAGAACAAGTAAAACTCGAAGATAAAGGAATTTCTTCCAACACTTAAGGGGGCTAAATGCCACGTAATCCTCTAAAGATTAAATCACCAAGGACTTAGATAAAGTTTAGACTCTAAAAACAACACCTAACTTGTGATAAAGTTTTGAGAGATTTCAGAGAAAAAATAGCTATGAGCTGTATCACATATTATTCATCAGAGTGTTATTACAAGCAAGAAATTAAGCATATTTAAAGGCTTACAAAGACTCATGGTTTATTTCCCGAGCAAGGAATTAGTTGATTGGAAAGTTACAACCTTAGCCAATAGGAATTAGGCAAAAATCCTCTCATAGGACCAATAGAAAATTAGCAGCAAAATTATGTGGCCATAGGAGTGAGACAACATTTTCTCACTTGTACTACAAACCATGAAAATGGTCCAACAAATAAGCATATTCAAATTTGAAAGAAAATAATACGAGTAGTACCAATCTTCCTTGTTCTTGTCTGCTGGAGTTTGATTGGAGTTTAGCTGTGGCAGGAAAGCTTCCTTAGTCCGAGAATAGCCGCTCCCCCCCCCCCAAGGGGCAATCTAGTCTTACATTTACCAGTGCTCTCTCGTATGCCTTTCAATTCTACAGGTTGCACTAACAAGAATCTCTAAAAGAAAGGGGTGCTACAAAAAAGAATCGGGTAATACCGGAAGATATAGGGTGCACCTTCAAGGCATCCATCTTCTTGTGCTCTTCTTATTGTTAGCTACTAGTTTCTGCAATTGTTTCAAGTGAAATTCTAGTTTTAATAGCTTCTTTTCAATTCCAGATTTTACTCTGCTTCTTACTGGTTGACATTGCGTTATCTCATCTGTCAAAATTAGATATAGAAAATTTGTTTCATTGCTCTAAAATTCTGATGTTGATCAACTGGAGAGGGATGAAATAGTGCTGTGTGTTAGATGGCAGTGAAGTCCCACTTTTGAGTTAGTGCACAAGCTACACTTTTTGGTGTCTTGCACACTCTTTACCTTTCTATTTGAATATGCTCATGCGATATACGGAAGGTTTCACAAATGCGAGGTAATCCCTGAGCACCTGGATTGCTTATTTCTTCTCATTGTGTGCTTCCAGGAAGATATTGGCAGAAAGTTGCTGATGAGTGCAGAAGAAAACCGCATTCAATAATGCTTGCGGACAAAAATGCACCAAATGAGGAAGTTTGGAAACAAGTAAGGATGTGGCATTCTTGATAATGTGCTTATACATGAGGTGTTGATTCTGTTGTCTTCTTAGCTGTCATTGTGCTGCCTGTATGGCTATATTCTGAGAATCAGTGGCCATTTTATGTAGATACTCCATTAGATATGTGAATGTGGTTTCTCTGCTGACAAAGATTGTTGACTCCTAGATGTTCATAGCTGTCATTTGTGTTACCTGTGAGGGCGATGTGCTGTTCTACTGTGCCCACCTTATCATCCGTGCTAAGATTTCTGACTGGTCGTGAGAAGTTGTTTATTATCATGGCCTTAGACATTGTCTGATTCTGATGCTTTCGGAACTGACTTCGTGAACTGACTTTCAGATGTACAACAGCCCATACACAGAGAGTCACATCTTGTGCTCTCGTGACGTGCAATGCAAATATGATAGTTTTGGCAGTAGATTTCTGTAACTCTTTCCTTACCACTTCGCAGATTGAGGACATGTGCCGAGCCAACAGGGCATCTGCTGTTCCAGTCGTGCCGGATTCTGCAGGTAATTCAACTGACTGTCATGCCCTACTTTGAATGACCTCCATTTTGGAATCCTCTGCTCCTTGGAGGCATACAATAGGCAATTGCAGTCTCCATGTTAAGTTTACGGATGTTGGGTGTGGTCGGTCTATAGTGGGTGAAAGTTGCTGTCTTCATTGAGTATGGAGGTATCTGTTACATTTGTGATCTGCCTTCCCAAAGGTGTTTGATCTTGGGTCTAGTGTTTTCGTCGAGACAACTTTGGCGCAAGGCTTTCCGAGAATGACCCAACAGAATTTAGGATAATCCACAGTATGGTTTTATGTTGACAATATATTTTTTTGACTATGCCTTTTTGGTTTTTAAAACCTTTAATTTGATGATTTTGATTATTTTGTGGATATCTGATTGAGAATATCTTGAACTAGCAAAACACTACTTATTATGTGATCATCTTTGAAGGGAAACCATAGCACAGTAGAGTATGCTTTAACTTGTAGAATGAGAAGATGAGGAAAGCATACAGGGAGTTGAAATGTGGTTTTGGTCATGATTGCAGTACAGTTGCACAGTAACATGTTAATATGAAAATCATGAGGAAACACCCTTGCACAAATGGTGGAGTACTCACCTTCCAAGTGGAAGGTCAGGGCCCCAACCCCACCATTTGCAAGAATATACTTGCCCCTTACTGCTTGCAAGAGGGAAAGCTTACTCTTCATTTGGGGAAAAAAAAAATGTTAATATGAAAATCATATAAAATGTTGAGGTTGTCA
>JACYFF010021543.1:0-13348 GCA_017589665.1 Selenicereus undatus | reverse complement strand
GGGGTGTTACCTAGCCTATTTTCCAAAATGTTTTAACTGCAAAAAAAGTTTTATAAAATTTATTTTGGGGTCCTCTAAAGTTGATCTTTTTGCTAATAGAAATACTTGTGGTGGTAAGGCTGCCTACAACTGGTCTCTTGCAATAGTAGGACTAATGCAGGACAAGGATAGAAGAATAAGGAGATATGGGTACATCTTAATACTGCCCATATTTCCTTATTCCTCTATCCTTATCATGTATCAAGTATAAATAGGGAGTAGTTGTAGTAGTAAGGTGTTTTTTTCTTTTTGGGGGGGGGGGGGCGAGATTCTTAGATCTTCTAAATAGAATGCTGAAGGGATTTCTTCCCCCTTTTAACTTAGTTGTCACATCTGCCCCACTGCAAATGCTTACACACCCTA
The DNA here is from genome assembly GCA_017589665.1 of Selenicereus undatus. Taxonomy (NCBI): domain Eukaryota; kingdom Viridiplantae; phylum Streptophyta; class Magnoliopsida; order Caryophyllales; family Cactaceae; genus Selenicereus; species Selenicereus undatus. Next base: position 12,946 of record JACYFF010021543.1, on the reverse strand, counting down.
CTAGAGAGGACAAATTAGAAGGCATTTGATGTAGGACGCTCTAAGAGCAATTCCCACATCGAGAAAATTCACACAAGAACTTTCAAAACTCTATATTTCAATTCATTCAAGCGTGCCTTTCCCCAATGCACGATGAGGTTTATATAGGAATCAATACAACTGGAAAAAGGAATATAAAATATATCTGAAGATTACGATAATAAAAAATAATCTAAGAGATAAGAAAGATAAGATTTTATCCTAAAGGATAACCTACGAAGATAATAAATTATAAAAATACTTCACATATGCCAATATTAAGATGTGTCCATATCTTCTTAGCTCTCCTTTATCCTTGTCCTGCATCATTCTCCCTTGGTTGGAAAAGTCGCCCTCGAGTTTTGTATAGAGGTAGAAAGAAGGAATTCAAGCAAAGAAACAACTTCACGACTCTCTGCAAATGGGAAAACTGTAGGGCTTTCAACTTCTCTAAGAAAAGAAGCAATGCAATTAGCGGATGTAGCTTCTTGCCAACTAGAAGTTCATTAGAGATGAACAAATCAACATGTTCACTTTCAAGTCTTGACATCGAATGTAGAGTATTGTCCATCAAAGCATGATCAGGGATTATAAATTCAACATCAACATGTATATTGACTGCTTGGTCCATCTCAAATTTTCTTTGCATGCGGTCAGATTTTTGAATGTCTAGTGAATATTCATGGGGGATAATGAAAGAGTTGTTTGCTATTTTGTTGATTCTTCATTCACTTCTATTAGTGGTTGGACATCCTCCTCATTAGGTGCCTAAGTAAAAACATCCACATTGCTATCTAGAATGACTGTGGACTTCATTTGCATATGACTCATAGTCCCCCACTTGCACTTCTTGATTCATAGAATCGAGGATGTTGTTGTTAACATTATTTACCTCGACATTTGGAAGTTGACGATATTTTTTGACTTGGGACATCTGATTCCATTATTTCATATTCTAGAGTCTCTTCTTTCTTGTTCTCAATGATAAATCTCCCATCATATGCATCATAATATATTGGATTTGTCTCAAGCAAATAAGTTGGTTCTTTCTTGGAAGATCTTAGAGATGAAACCCTACAATCTTCAATGAGAAGCTTCGAAGGAATCAAAGGAGCTCTAGGAAGTTCATGATTCCACACACACTGAGGAATATAGCGATTACAACCACAAATGAATTCACTAGCAAAGTAAAGATCTAACTCATAACTGTTGAAAATCTGGCGACCTTGAAGTTTGCAAAAAGCGTGGACAGCATCCTGGTAAGAGTAGAAATTCACTCGAGCATGAAAATCTCCCCTTGTTTGGAATCTGGCAATCTTTTCTACATCTCCATAAGGAGAGAAAACTTGGAACAGAACATTTGTCGTAATCGGAAGTGCTTTATCATGAATTATCACAAATAAGGCCTGATGATGTTTCCCGACCAAGTCATGGTTGCAACAATAACAGTAAAGGGCCTTCTAATAGCAACACTGGAAAAGAAGCATAGGGTTGAACAGTGGCTGCAAAATTGAATTGAGAACCGATGGAGATAACGACACAATAGCAGGGGCAGCAGTTCTGAGACACCACGAAGGAGATTCTAGCATCAAGCTAGGGCTCTTTGCTAGCATTAGCAACGAATAGCAATTAGCAACGAGCAGCACGACACCACACACAGAGCCTACGACTGGGAGAAGGCCTGCCAGTGCGTTTTCCAGCGATAGGAGGGGCCAGTGGTGGGAGCAAAGCATAGCCAAGAGGGTTTCGACCCCCTCTGTTAATGATTGAAAGCTTAACAGCCTTCAATTTGCAAGCAAAATGCCAGTTCGCGACCTAGGGTTTAGCGGGTTAGTGAACAAACAATTGAAGTAAGAATTGTTTCAATTTACCTCAATTGTTTTAGGGCTTTGGGACGAAACTTAGTGGGTGATGCCGGAATGAAATCAATTTTGGATGAATTGGAGGGATCGAACGTGCATTTGTGGTCTAGGGTTTCGGGTATTTAGGGTTTTTGCGAATTGGTGTTGATAGATTTGGGCTTTTTAGGGTTCCGGCGAGCGTTGGCGTGGCTCGGTGGTGGTCGACCAAGGGTTGGTGGTCGATGGTGGTGGCCGCCCCTCTTAGGTGGCGGTGTAAGGGCAGCAACAAGGGTTTAGGGCTTAGGGCTTGCTGCTTTGTTTTTGTTTTTTTGTGTTTATGTTTTTTTTTTCCTAACTGACTTGGAAGAGGGGGAAAAAAAAGAAAAGAAAATACTAAGGCAGCGACAAAGATTGCAGGCTCTGATACCAATTTGATGTAGGATGCTCTAAGAGCAATTCCCACACCGAGAAAATTCACACAAGAACTTTCAAAACTCTATATTTCAATTCATTCAACTGTGCCTTTCCCCAATGCACGATGGAGTTTATATAGGAATCAATACAACTGAAAAAAGGAATAGAAAATATATCCGAAGATTTCGATAAAATTACGATAATTAAAAATAATCTAAGAGATAAAAAAGATAAGATTTTATCCTAAAAGATAACCTACGAAGATAATAAATTATAAAAATATTTCACATATGCCAATATTAAGATATATCTGTATCTTCTTAGTTCTCTTTTATCCTTATTCTGCATCAGCATTGCTACTCAGCAAGGCACAAAAAAAGAATGAAAACAAAGAAGTTCGCTAGGAGCTAGAAGGAGTTATGACAAGAACAAGAAAGAAAAGAAAAGAGAAAAAGAAGGGGGGTTACTAATCCGTGCCTGATAGTCAATCATTGATGTCGCAGGCTCCGGTTTTCCAGTGATCTAAACCAAGCACCTAACTTGCAATCCAGTCCATGGATAGTTCAACGCCAGTCACTCCAGCTAAAGCAATCCAGTCCATGGTCCATGACACTTTGAATCAAGTTGCTAGTTAAATTGAATGAATAGGTTTGTTTCACAAGCTTACATTCTGTCACTTGATCAGCTAAGGATCAAGTCTTATTTGGGAGTAACTTAACTCATTTTCTAGCTCACAACAAGCTATTAGATGATGGAAGTTACCCCCAAAACTTTTGGCAAGTCCAGGAAGCGGAATCAGCCAGGCAGCTACCTAGTTTCCAGTCCAGCAGGTCCAGTTTTGGGAGTAATCTTTGACTTCACTTTGCAGCACCCTTTTGGCTCTTGTAATGAGGTGAAAAGGTGTCATAAATATTGTCCTAATAGGCCCCAAAAGTTGTAGAGTCAGTCTTTCAGATAAGTTGGCATCAGTTCTTATCCAGCTCAAGATCAATAGAAATCCGTTTGATCCACTGGATTTCAGGCAGCTGCCCACTTGCATCTGCCCAGGGAGATTATCAACGGTGAGGCTGCAACTTGCTGCAAGTGCCCATCATTAGCTTGGTTTAAATCCTTCCTAAGCTTGACACCTTAATAATAGAGATTAGCACACTAAATAGGTGTCAAAGATGAGGCAAACACTTGCTGATTAAGGCTGATGTATTTGAACTTTTGTTTGCTGTTTTTAGAATCTGATGTACTCTAGTTTAGCCGTTGTGAGAGGGAGTGAGGCTTGGTTTAAAAGCCTAATTTTCATGTTGTAATATTCAGTAGTTAATGAATGAAAGTTGACCAAAGCTCCTTCCCTAAAAAATCTCTCTAGCTTATCTTACATTCTGGCCATTGTAGGTGGTGATCTAGTGAGTCTTGGCTTGCCAGTTGCTGGTGTGTCTTATCCAATCTACAACCAAGGGCCCTTATTCCAGTTTGGTGGTGTGCCTTATCCAAGCTTGGATCAATTTATGTTATTTTCCTGTGTGTTCCAATCATCTAAACCAGTCCAATTTGTAAGAGATTGTTGTGGGTGTTTATTGTGTTCTCCTCATCTTTTGTTCTTGCCTGATTATACATTGGCATTGCTACTCAGCAAGGCACAAAACAAGAATGAAGACAAAGAAGTTGGCTAGGAGCTAGAAGGAGTTATGACACAACGAAGAAAGAAAAGAGAAGAGAAAAAGAGAGGGGGGGCTGCTAGTCCGTACCTTATGGTCCAACATTGATGTCGTAGGCACTGGTTTTCTAGTGATCTAAACCAAGCACCTAACTTGCCTCTCTTGCTTGACTTAGAGCCCTAAACTTCCAACACTAACTTCTATTAGTTGATCCTCGAACTTTCAAATCTAGGGTTTTGCAAAGCAAACATTAGATTTGAAAATGTGCTCAATTCCTCGATTTTGGAAGACATTGAACCTAAGATTCATGCACAAGGATCATTCTTGTATGCCTATAGATTAGTTATTGGCCCTGTTTGGCAAACAGCTGTTAGCTGTTAGCTGTTTGTATTAGCTGTTAGCTGTTAGCTGTTTGAGTTAGCTGTTTGTATTAGCTGTTTGTTGAAAAACTGTTTGGTAAAATTAGCTTTTTCTGACAAAGTTGTGAGACAAACAGCTAATTCTTCAAAAAGCTCATGGAATTAGCTTTTTCAAATTAGCTTTTTGGACTCCAAAAGCTCTTTTAAAAAGCTATTTCACTAGACACCCAAATTAGCCTTTTTACTTGGTCAAAAAGCTAATTTTGGTCAAAAAAGCTCTCTTTGGCAAAAAAGCTCTTCAAAAAGCTCTGTTTGGCCAAAAAGCTCTTCAGGGCCATTGTGTTTAGTTTCTCAAATTTCTTTAAGTTCCTTGAGGCCTCCCGTCACTTCATGGAGTTGTGCTTTGGGGTTCTTGAGGCAACTTAGGTTGTACTTTTGCTTAGGTGCTCTTTTTAGAACTAGCGAGGGAGGGTGGGAGAAAGGAGAGAGAAATGAAGAATGAGAAGTTGACTTAGAATAAGAAGAAGAATCAAGACTACAAGGAGAAGAGAAAAGATGGAGGGGAGGAGAGTGCACTTGATGTTCGGATATTGATATCGTTGGTGACCGCAACCCGATTTTCGATGGTTGAACATAGATTTAGTTTGTGACTGGTGGCTGCCACCTGTTTAACTCTCATTGACAATGTTCTAAGTGGACGGTTGCGTACATTTTTCTACAGAGCATCATCCTCCTTTGCAAACCTCCGAAGCCTCCTGGTCTTCAATCCTTCATTCATCTTGCAAATAGCTCGTATGCCAAGCCCTCCCTCTTCGTTGGGACGACAAACTTCATCCCTTTGACACAAAGGATATTGTTAGCAGTAAGGTTGCTATTCCAGAGAAACTGATGCAGGTTAAGAGTAAAGAATGGGTAAGAAAATTTAGGAAATTAGAATATTGACATATTGGAGATCTTTTGTATTTTTTTAAAATTTTCGTAGGCTATTTTTAAGCATATTTTAGGATAGCCAAAATAAGGATATTTAGTGATATTTTATTAAGATTTAGTTTCCTACTCCATTAGGATAATATTAGGTTATATATTTTTATCCTTTTCTAGTTTATATGTTATTATTTAGGTTTCATAATACTGGTTAGCTTTTTGATATATAAACCCCTTTATGTAATTGAAGAAGACAAATTATGAATAAGAGTTGATATTGAATTTAAGTGAAAGTTCTTGTGTGAATTTTCTCGGTGTGGGAAATGCTCTCAGAGCATCCTATATCAATTATTCCCCTTTGTGGAAATTACTTTTAGAGCGTCCAACATTAGAAACTCTCTCATTATCTACTGGAAATGGCCAGCAGTGTTAGCAGGAATGGTGAATAAGGACATAAGTTAAATAGGCAAGATCCCCAGTGTGCTTTTCATTGAGGTGAATCCCCCCAGACAAGAGCTTTGATTTCCACCGTACCGGCCTCTTGTGGAACCTCTCCACAATAGGTTCCCAAATGGTTGTGCTCTTAAAGCACCCAGATGATTTCTGGCTTTGCCGCTGGTTTCTTTGGGTGGCAGGTGGTGTTGTCCTCAAGTCCTGTGCATCTTTTATCACGTTGTCATCATCTCTGAAGAATTGACAAAAGACGTAGGGGTGCAACTAAAAGAAAGTTAATACATGCTTCAGCCTTGTGTTTAATAACACCAGAGAATGCAATTCTATGAGCTATATGAAACTTAAAACTTCGGCTTTATATTTGTTTCTGCATTTCTTCTGCTTTCTTTTCCTACGAATGAGTGGAGTTCCTAAATTCTTCATCAAAATGATGATAAAATGTTCTTTGCTGTCCTGATGTGTGTTGCATGTCTCAAGTCCACTCATCTAATCATGAGAATGGTGGATCTGATCGGACAAATAAGGGTGAGATGGAAGGTGAATCAAATTGTAATGTGCCTAGATCAGAAGAATTTTCTAACTGCAAGCCAAGCTGCCCAAGGTTCTCTGAGTACTGGGTACCTATTGGATTTTCTCATTTACAACTCGAGAAATACTGTGAGATGTTGGTAAAGAACTCAACTTTCCTCTGTTCTTCAAAGAAAGGAAATATGGATGTTCTCCATGATGTCCTCGCTGAGATAAAAAAGGTAGGTGTTAACTAGATTTCTGCTAAAAATTGATATGACATTGTAACACTTCTAATGGTACTAAGGCACCATGGTTTTCCTGTATTTGAGACTGGTGACTCTTGCTTTTGATGCGTATGGTGGTGTTAAGTTGCTCCATTGTTTTCTTTTTCAGTGCTGTGACCATCCGTACCTTGTCGATCCATCATTGGTAACATTTGTTAATGAAGGACGTCCAACTGTTGATAGTCTGAGCACAGGAATAGAAGTTAGTGGGAAGCTTCTACAACTAGACAAATTCCTTCAAGAGGTTTAGGAAAAGCAATTAAGAGTTGTAATTGTATTTCAGGTATGTTAGTGTTCTAATTATTCGGGCATTGTTAGTTTGTCGTTGTCTTTTGCTCTCTCTTTCTTTCTTTTTTGGGGGGAGGGTGGGTTTCGTGCGGAGGGGCCTTAGATTTGAATGTTTGATCGTAAAAGTCCTTAGGAAGAGGGCTTTTTCCTGGTACACATATATTGACAACTTTCAAGGTGTGCGGCTTTCCACGAATGTCAATCTTTTTACAATTCTGCTTGAGGCATGTCTTGCTTCAGAGTGATTGCTCATGACAACATTTGAGAAGCATCAATGACATGTAACCCTGTGTCCAAATTGTGAGCCTTCTTATTTTGCCCATTTGTTGATGGAATAGTGATGTAGGACGCTCTAAGAGCGATTCCCACACCTAGAAAATCACACAAGAACTTTCGAAAACTCATTAATTCAATTCATTCAAGTGTGTCCTTTCCCAAAGCACGGGGGGGGGGGGGTTATATGGGAATCAATATAATTGAAAAAAGGAATATTAAATAAATCCAAAGGTTACGATAAGATTATGATAACTAAAAATAATATAGGAAAATAAAAAAGATTTTATCTTAAAAGAGGATCCCTAGATTACGAAATCTCTTATTCTTCCTAGAATACACATTGCCATAGAACTCCTTAGGAGATACGACATCATTCTCCCCCACCGGAAAAGAACTTGACGCGGACGAGTTGTCTTGCGCATACGACTCTAAAATAGTCGGATTCATCTCATGAAACTCATCTTTAGTAATCTAACTAGCATCTGACTAGGGTCGTCCTGACCATTACACCAGGAAGCGTCAGAACCCACCACGAGAAGAGGACACAAACTCATCATCCAACATCGCCTTGATGTCGACTGTGGCAAAGGTGGGAGTCTAGGGACCTGAGTACCTGCAGAAACCCGAAAAGGAAGACAAGGAGGCTCAAAAGTACCTTGATGAAGAGTGAGATCCTCCACATTAAAAATAAGAGTAACGCCTAAACTGTCAGGTAGATGAAGTACATATGCATTAGATCCCAACTTCTCCGAATGATTTGGTAAGGTCCCATGGCATGAGCATGAAGCTTTTTGAGGGAGTTTTTGGGTAATCGTTCGGGTCGAATACGAGCCATTACAAAATCACCCACCTCAAAATTTGCGACATTGCGATGCATGTCAGCTGAATGTTTATAGCTGTTATTGCTCAAAGCAATCTTGCGTCGAATCTCAGCATACAGTCATGAATATGCTGTGCAAATGTGGATGCAGGATGTGACACACGGGCATTAGGTGGGAGGGGAATGTGGTCAGCAGGGGTACGAGGAGAGTAACCATGGACAATCTCAAAGGGACTTTTACCTGTGGTTCTATTGACCGCATTGTTATATGCAAACTCAACAAGGGGGTAAAGCCAAATCCCAAGTGCCTTGTTTCTCGCCCACAAGGCATCTAAGTAACTCCCCTAGATTGCGGTTAACAACTTCAGTTTGCCCATCCGTTTGAGGGTGAAAGGCCGCAGAAAATTTTAGAGTAGTACCACACAGTCTCCATAAGTCTTCCAGAAATAGCTCATGAATTTGACATCCCTATCAGACACTATGGAAGTCAGAAGACCATGCAACCTAACAACCTCTCAGAAGTCTAACTTAGCAACATGTGAAGCGTCATCTGTCTCGCTACAGGCAATAAAGTGGGCCATCTTAGAAAACCTATCAACCACAACTAAGACTAAATCAAGACCACGGGATGTTCTAGGAAGATCTAATACAAAGTCCATGCTAATATCCTTCCATGGAGCATGTGGGATAGGAAGAGGAGTGTAAAGCCCTATATTGTGCCGCTTAGTCTTAGCTAATTGACAGGTGCGGCACTAAGACACAATGCGATGTACATCTCTTTTGAGAGAAGGCCAATACAAGCGATCTGCAACCAAAGCAATGGTCCTGTCTTTACCTAGGTGGCGAGCTAGTCCCCCAGCATGCATCTCCCAAATTAAGAAGTCCCGGAACGACGTCTTAGGAATGCATAACTTGGACCCTCGAAACAGGAAACCGTCATGAATGACAAAGTCAACGTGATGGTTGTGATTTCCAGCCGAAAGGTCCGAGTAAATGAGTGAAAAGTCAGGACAAGAGGTGTAAGTGCCTTTGAGCTTGTCAAAACCGAGAACCTCAACTTGCATTGTCTGTAAGAGGCAACTGATGCGACTGAGGGCATCAACCACCTTGTTCTCAACACCAGTTTTGTGCTTAAGGACAAAGGAGCACTCACTAATATACTCAATCCACCTAGCATGCTTAAGATTGATACTAGACTGAGAATTCCAGTGCTTAAGGGCCTCATGATCCGAATATACAACAAATTCATGCGGGAGAAGGTAATATCGCCAATGACGAAGGGACTGAAGCAGAGCCTACAACTCTTTCTCATAGGTGGTATACTTGATCCGCTTAGATTTGCTTAGCTTTTCGCTAAATAATGCTATGGGATGTCCCTCCTAACTTAACACTCCACCAATGCCATATCCAGAGGCATCACAAGCAACCTCAAAGACCTTACTAAAGTCAGGATGCCTAAGGACTGGAGCAGATGACATCATCTCCTTAATCTCCTTAAAGGCCAATGCCGCTTTAGGAGTCCACTGAAATGGACCTTTCTTCAAGTAGTCTGTAATAGGTGACATAATAGAGCTGAAGTGTCTGATAAACCTCCTGTAGAAGGAGGCAAGACCATGAAAACTACAAGCCTCGATAAGGGTTTTAGGTTCAGGTCATTCTCTAATGGCTCTCACTTTGTTGGGGTCAGTGGAGATACCTTGAGCGGACACAATGAATCCTAAAAAGAGGACTTGGGTTTGAAGGAAGATGCACTTTTTCAGATTAGCAAAGAGCTTGGCCTCTCTAAGTGCGCACAGGAGTTGCTTGAGATGGTCAACATGGTCTGTCCTATACTTGCTATATACCAAGATGTCATCAAAATAGACGACCAGAAATTTTCCCATAAATGGTTGAAGAACGTGAGTCATGAGTCTCATAAAGGTACTGGGAGCGTTGGAGGGCAGGGACCGCACAGGGACTCATGCTATGACGAACAAAGTCCTAAGACAGTAGTTCTTGAACCCGCCTATTCAATTCTGCTCGCCTGGTTGGATTCAACTTATAATGAGGAAGGTTAGGGAGTTAGGAACCAGGGATCAAGGCAATAGCATGTTGTATGTCATGCAAGGGAGGGAGCTCACTAGGAAATTCCTCGGGGACAACATCGACAAATTCTTTAAGCAGGTTGTCAATATCAACTGGGAGGTCCCGAAGAGACAGGTCGCCTGAAGGGACGTTAGGGAAGGCAATGTAGTATGAAGCTAGCTCCCTAGCTAAGATTGACAGGAAGAATTTGTTAGAGTTTTCCAGTCTTTTAAAAGGTCAGTGGTGAAGGAGGGAAATAGTTCCCTTAGGAGGAGTAGACACACTGTGGGGAGAGGACAAGGTCTAGGTTTGGGACCTGGGAAGACATCAACTCTCTATGTCGACGTAGGTTAAGAGTGATGTTTTTATTCATGTACCTAAAGGTATAAGTATTCTCTCCCCCGTTATATGAGACATTCCGATCATAAAGCCAAGGACGACCTGGGAGAATGTGAGCGACATCCATTGGGAGGACATCACATAAAACCTCATCCTTGTAACCACCAATTTGGATCGAAATCTTACATCTATGGGTAACTTTGAGGTGGGTCTTGTTGACCCAGGCTACTTTGAAAGGGTAGGGGTGAGGTTCTACCTTAAGATGACAACGTTCTATAACGGCCTTGACAACAACATTCATTGTACTACCACCATCTATGACCATTTTCATAAGAGTTTCCCCACACCTCACAAGAGTATAGAAGATGGTGGTACGTTTTCCACTCATCGTTCATGACTGCGTTGGCTAAAAGGCATCTCACAACTCCAAGATGTGCATCATGAAGAAGGTTATTCTCAACATCAACAAGATCTTCAAAGTCTCCCTCAGGGTCGACAACCTCTTCCTCAAGTTCGGGTGGTCCAAACGACTCGTGCTCTAGGGTCAGGGTACGGTGAGGGCACTCAGAAGCATAATGACCTCTCCCACGACAGCTAAAACGTTGGACTGAGTTACGAGATGTACCAGAGGAAGCTCCCTGCGAGGCTACTCTAGGTTGGATTTGAGGGTTATGACCCTTGGAAGTTGGAGCACTCACAGAAAACTCATTCATCTTGGGAGCAGAGTGGGTAGGGGCCCTAGAGGAAGGAGCAGCACGTCGCACAGGGTAAAGCTTATCATGTTTTTCAAACTCTAAAGCTTTGTGGTAAGCCTCATCGAGAGTATAAGGCGTAGATAAGGTTACTTCCCTCTTAAGGTCAGTCTGTACGCCCCGAATGACGCGAGCTATAGTAATGGAAGGATCCTCTAGAAGGTCACAACGCTGAGTCAATTCTTCAAAACTATTGATGTAGTCAGACACGCTAGAGGTGGACTGTCTAAGGTCTAGCATCTGGTCGACAAGGTGTGCCTTATGGAAAGAAGGGAGGTACTTTTCTTTCAACCTATCCTTCATGACTTCCCATTGAATGATAGGAGGTTGACGCATTCACTTAAGGTGACTCGTAACAGTTTGCCAAAACTTCCTAGCAGGTCCTATGAGTTTCATCTTGGCAAATCGAACCCGCTCAACATCAGACATCTCATACCAGTCAAAATAGTCCTCCATGGTGACTATCCAATCAGAAAAAGTAGTAGCATCTATCTTTCCATCAAAAGAGGGTACATCAACTTTCACCTTTTGAGTAATATCAGAGTAACTCTTGTGAACACTCCTACAGTCAGTTTCAAAGTCTGCATGCCTAGGCTCCCTTGGGTTACCCGTCCTCCTATCATCCCTAGGGGTGTCGAACTGATGGTTCCTATGGTCCCTTTGGTCATGCCTCAAGTTACCCCTATCCCCTTGTATTCGAGGGTTAGATGGGCTCACTGGTTCTGGTTCCCTCTCCTCTAGCTCATTAGCTCGACTTGATTTATAAACGACCCACTCACGACGATCATTACCCCCCATAAGTAGGTAAGGGGAAAATTGGGGTGGGGTTTGAGGTTGGTCAAGCATGGGTAACTTCTCAAATGCTCGAGTAAGTTTATCAATTTTGGCCTTGAGCTAGTCAAACCTAGCATCTTGACGGTCAAGCCTTTCAGATAGGGTGTTAATATGAGATTGGTAAGGGTGTTTGGGTGAGGATGACATGGCGGATGCAACTATGAATGCAAGATGTAACTGCTGAGATTAAACCAAGTTACGATAGTAACGACAACAATAAATAGTCACTACACACACCACAAAGCACAAAAGTTTGATATGGATTATTGATATAACTCGAACCAAGCAGGGAATAAGCAGCAATGAGAAATCGGGATCTAAGCAAACACTCAAAGACCCAAACAATAAGGAATTAGGCTAATTTCGATTATAGAGAATCGACTCTTATTAAGGTAAATTGAGATCCCCGTATGTAACACCCCCAGCCCCTAGGGCCGAAAGCGTTACGTTTTCCTAACTTCTTACTTAAATTCTGGGACGAAACGGACAGAACTTCCCCTGGAAACTGAACGTTCCCAGGCTAAACGCCTTACAATAAGTCCCTGTAAATCAACGGAAGCGTAAACATTTAAAACCTAACTCGACGGCCACACGCCGGAGTTCATAACTCAACGAGCCACCTGCACGGAGTACACCAAACAGAATAGTTCATTAATAAAGAAACCGTAAAAGATACAACTCAACGGTTCACATAACCGGAGTATGGGGTTTACATCCCAAAACACAATCAATTTCAAGCAAAAGGCATCTAACTGACTGGATGGTTGGCTCATATGGCCATACAGAGCGACTCATAACCGATATGCATTACATGAACTCAGAATACTGTTTACAAACGTTTACAAAGTAGAAAGGACTTTACAAGACTCCTTAAAGACATAAATAGGCGCTAATGACACCTTGCAAGCAATAAGCGATTCCAGCTGATTCAACTCCTTCCTGTCATAAAGAAAACCTGGGGGAAAAGGGAAAAAAGTAGTGGGATGAGCAACCACACACTCAGTGAGTGTCCCCCAAACCCCTTAAAACCAAAACCGTTGCAGGCAAATAATATCTTTACTAATCACATATCACGTATTCATATTTTAATATCATATTAGGCATTCATAGAATTCCTATGA
>JACYFF010021541.1:0-13349 GCA_017589665.1 Selenicereus undatus | reverse complement strand
GGGGTGTTACCTAGCCTATTTTCCAAAATGTTTTAACTGCAAAAAAAAGTTTTATAAAATTTATTTTGGGGTCCTCTAAAGTTGATCTTTTTGCTAATAGAAATACTTGTGGTGGTAAGGCTGCCTACAACTGGTCTCTTGCAATAGTAGGACTAATGCAGGACAAGGATAGAAGAATAAGGAGATATGGGTACATCTTAATACTGCCCATATTTCCTTATTCCTCTATCCTTATCATGTATCAAGTATAAATAGGGAGTAGTTGTAGTAGTAAGGTGTTTTTTTCTTTTTGGGGGGGGGGGGGCGAGATTCTTAGATCTTCTAAATAGAATGCTGAAGGGATTTCTTCCCCCTTTTAACTTAGTTGTCACATCTGCCCCACTGCAAATGCTTACACACCCTACTAGAGAGGACAAATTAGAAGGCATTTGATGTAGGACGCTCTAAGAGCAATTCCCACATCGAGAAAATTCACACAAGAACTTTCAAAACTCTATATTTCAATTCATTCAAGCGTGCCTTTCCCCAATGCACGATGAGGTTTATATAGGAATCAATACAACTGGAAAAAGGAATATAAAATATATCTGAAGATTACGATAATAAAAAATAATCTAAGAGATAAGAAAGATAAGATTTTATCCTAAAGGATAACCTACGAAGATAATAAATTATAAAAATACTTCACATATGCCAATATTAAGATGTGTCCATATCTTCTTAGCTCTCCTTTATCCTTGTCCTGCATCATTCTCCCTTGGTTGGAAAAGTCGCCCTCGAGTTTTGTATAGAGGTAGAAAGAAGGAATTCAAGCAAAGAAACAACTTCACGACTCTCTGCAAATGGGAAAACTGTAGGGCTTTCAACTTCTCTAAGAAAAGAAGCAATGCAATTAGCGGATGTAGCTTCTTGCCAACTAGAAGTTCATTAGAGATGAACAAATCAACATGTTCACTTTCAAGTCTTGACATCGAATGTAGAGTATTGTCCATCAAAGCATGATCAGGGATTATAAATTCAACATCAACATGTATATTGACTGCTTGGTCCATCTCAAATTTTCTTTGCATGCGGTCAGATTTTTGAATGTCTAGTGAATATTCATGGGGGATAATGAAAGAGTTGTTTGCTATTTTGTTGATTCTTCATTCACTTCTATTAGTGGTTGGACATCCTCCTCATTAGGTGCCTAAGTAAAAACATCCACATTGCTATCTAGAATGACTGTGGACTTCATTTGCATATGACTCATAGTCCCCCACTTGCACTTCTTGATTCATAGAATCGAGGATGTTGTTGTTAACATTATTTACCTCGACATTTGGAAGTTGACGATATTTTTTGACTTGGGACATCTGATTCCATTATTTCATATTCTAGAGTCTCTTCTTTCTTGTTCTCAATGATAAATCTCCCATCATATGCATCATAATATATTGGATTTGTCTCAAGCAAATAAGTTGGTTCTTTCTTGGAAGATCTTAGAGATGAAACCCTACAATCTTCAATGAGAAGCTTCGAAGGAATCAAAGGAGCTCTAGGAAGTTCATGATTCCACACACACTGAGGAATATAGCGATTACAACCACAAATGAATTCACTAGCAAAGTAAAGATCTAACTCATAACTGTTGAAAATCTGGCGACCTTGAAGTTTGCAAAAAGCGTGGACAGCATCCTGGTAAGAGTAGAAATTCACTCGAGCATGAAAATCTCCCCTTGTTTGGAATCTGGCAATCTTTTCTACATCTCCATAAGGAGAGAAAACTTGGAACAGAACATTTGTCGTAATCGGAAGTGCTTTATCATGAATTATCACAAATAAGGCCTGATGATGTTTCCCGACCAAGTCATGGTTGCAACAATAACAGTAAAGGGCCTTCTAATAGCAACACTGGAAAAGAAGCATAGGGTTGAACAGTGGCTGCAAAATTGAATTGAGAACCGATGGAGATAACGACACAATAGCAGGGGCAGCAGTTCTGAGACACCACGAAGGAGATTCTAGCATCAAGCTAGGGCTCTTTGCTAGCATTAGCAACGAATAGCAATTAGCAACGAGCAGCACGACACCACACACAGAGCCTACGACTGGGAGAAGGCCTGCCAGTGCGTTTTCCAGCGATAGGAGGGGCCAGTGGTGGGAGCAAAGCATAGCCAAGAGGGTTTCGACCCCCTCTGTTAATGATTGAAAGCTTAACAGCCTTCAATTTGCAAGCAAAATGCCAGTTCGCGACCTAGGGTTTAGCGGGTTAGTGAACAAACAATTGAAGTAAGAATTGTTTCAATTTACCTCAATTGTTTTAGGGCTTTGGGACGAAACTTAGTGGGTGATGCCGGAATGAAATCAATTTTGGATGAATTGGAGGGATCGAACGTGCATTTGTGGTCTAGGGTTTCGGGTATTTAGGGTTTTTGCGAATTGGTGTTGATAGATTTGGGCTTTTTAGGGTTCCGGCGAGCGTTGGCGTGGCTCGGTGGTGGTCGACCAAGGGTTGGTGGTCGATGGTGGTGGCCGCCCCTCTTAGGTGGCGGTGTAAGGGCAGCAACAAGGGTTTAGGGCTTAGGGCTTGCTGCTTTGTTTTTGTTTTTTTGTGTTTATGTTTTTTTTTTCCTAACTGACTTGGAAGAGGGGGAAAAAAAAGAAAAGAAAATACTAAGGCAGCGACAAAGATTGCAGGCTCTGATACCAATTTGATGTAGGATGCTCTAAGAGCAATTCCCACACCGAGAAAATTCACACAAGAACTTTCAAAACTCTATATTTCAATTCATTCAACTGTGCCTTTCCCCAATGCACGATGGAGTTTATATAGGAATCAATACAACTGAAAAAAGGAATAGAAAATATATCCGAAGATTTCGATAAAATTACGATAATTAAAAATAATCTAAGAGATAAAAAAGATAAGATTTTATCCTAAAAGATAACCTACGAAGATAATAAATTATAAAAATATTTCACATATGCCAATATTAAGATATATCTGTATCTTCTTAGTTCTCTTTTATCCTTATTCTGCATCAGCATTGCTACTCAGCAAGGCACAAAAAAAGAATGAAAACAAAGAAGTTCGCTAGGAGCTAGAAGGAGTTATGACAAGAACAAGAAAGAAAAGAAAAGAGAAAAAGAAGGGGGGTTACTAATCCGTGCCTGATAGTCAATCATTGATGTCGCAGGCTCCGGTTTTCCAGTGATCTAAACCAAGCACCTAACTTGCAATCCAGTCCATGGATAGTTCAACGCCAGTCACTCCAGCTAAAGCAATCCAGTCCATGGTCCATGACACTTTGAATCAAGTTGCTAGTTAAATTGAATGAATAGGTTTGTTTCACAAGCTTACATTCTGTCACTTGATCAGCTAAGGATCAAGTCTTATTTGGGAGTAACTTAACTCATTTTCTAGCTCACAACAAGCTATTAGATGATGGAAGTTACCCCCAAAACTTTTGGCAAGTCCAGGAAGCGGAATCAGCCAGGCAGCTACCTAGTTTCCAGTCCAGCAGGTCCAGTTTTGGGAGTAATCTTTGACTTCACTTTGCAGCACCCTTTTGGCTCTTGTAATGAGGTGAAAAGGTGTCATAAATATTGTCCTAATAGGCCCCAAAAGTTGTAGAGTCAGTCTTTCAGATAAGTTGGCATCAGTTCTTATCCAGCTCAAGATCAATAGAAATCCGTTTGATCCACTGGATTTCAGGCAGCTGCCCACTTGCATCTGCCCAGGGAGATTATCAACGGTGAGGCTGCAACTTGCTGCAAGTGCCCATCATTAGCTTGGTTTAAATCCTTCCTAAGCTTGACACCTTAATAATAGAGATTAGCACACTAAATAGGTGTCAAAGATGAGGCAAACACTTGCTGATTAAGGCTGATGTATTTGAACTTTTGTTTGCTGTTTTTAGAATCTGATGTACTCTAGTTTAGCCGTTGTGAGAGGGAGTGAGGCTTGGTTTAAAAGCCTAATTTTCATGTTGTAATATTCAGTAGTTAATGAATGAAAGTTGACCAAAGCTCCTTCCCTAAAAAATCTCTCTAGCTTATCTTACATTCTGGCCATTGTAGGTGGTGATCTAGTGAGTCTTGGCTTGCCAGTTGCTGGTGTGTCTTATCCAATCTACAACCAAGGGCCCTTATTCCAGTTTGGTGGTGTGCCTTATCCAAGCTTGGATCAATTTATGTTATTTTCCTGTGTGTTCCAATCATCTAAACCAGTCCAATTTGTAAGAGATTGTTGTGGGTGTTTATTGTGTTCTCCTCATCTTTTGTTCTTGCCTGATTATACATTGGCATTGCTACTCAGCAAGGCACAAAACAAGAATGAAGACAAAGAAGTTGGCTAGGA
Source organism: Selenicereus undatus (assembly GCA_017589665.1). NCBI lineage: Eukaryota > Viridiplantae > Streptophyta > Magnoliopsida > Caryophyllales > Cactaceae > Selenicereus > Selenicereus undatus. Next base: position 9,007 of record JACYFF010021541.1, on the reverse strand, counting down.
GCTAGAAGGAGTTATGACACAACGAAGAAAGAAAAGAGAAGAGAAAAAGAGAGGGGGGGCTGCTAGTCCGTACCTTATGGTCCAACATTGATGTCGTAGGCACTGGTTTTCTAGTGATCTAAACCAAGCACCTAACTTGCCTCTCTTGCTTGACTTAGAGCCCTAAACTTCCAACACTAACTTCTATTAGTTGATCCTCGAACTTTCAAATCTAGGGTTTTGCAAAGCAAACATTAGATTTGAAAATGTGCTCAATTCCTCGATTTTGGAAGACATTGAACCTAAGATTCATGCACAAGGATCATTCTTGTATGCCTATAGATTAGTTATTGGCCCTGTTTGGCAAACAGCTGTTAGCTGTTAGCTGTTTGTATTAGCTGTTAGCTGTTAGCTGTTTGAGTTAGCTGTTTGTATTAGCTGTTTGTTGAAAAACTGTTTGGTAAAATTAGCTTTTTCTGACAAAGTTGTGAGACAAACAGCTAATTCTTCAAAAAGCTCATGGAATTAGCTTTTTCAAATTAGCTTTTTGGACTCCAAAAGCTCTTTTAAAAAGCTATTTCACTAGACACCCAAATTAGCCTTTTTACTTGGTCAAAAAGCTAATTTTGGTCAAAAAAGCTCTCTTTGGCAAAAAAGCTCTTCAAAAAGCTCTGTTTGGCCAAAAAGCTCTTCAGGGCCATTGTGTTTAGTTTCTCAAATTTCTTTAAGTTCCTTGAGGCCTCCCGTCACTTCATGGAGTTGTGCTTTGGGGTTCTTGAGGCAACTTAGGTTGTACTTTTGCTTAGGTGCTCTTTTTAGAACTAGCGAGGGAGGGTGGGAGAAAGGAGAGAGAAATGAAGAATGAGAAGTTGACTTAGAATAAGAAGAAGAATCAAGACTACAAGGAGAAGAGAAAAGATGGAGGGGAGGAGAGTGCACTTGATGTTCGGATATTGATATCGTTGGTGACCGCAACCCGATTTTCGATGGTTGAACATAGATTTAGTTTGTGACTGGTGGCTGCCACCTGTTTAACTCTCATTGACAATGTTCTAAGTGGACGGTTGCGTACATTTTTCTACAGAGCATCATCCTCCTTTGCAAACCTCCGAAGCCTCCTGGTCTTCAATCCTTCATTCATCTTGCAAATAGCTCGTATGCCAAGCCCTCCCTCTTCGTTGGGACGACAAACTTCATCCCTTTGACACAAAGGATATTGTTAGCAGTAAGGTTGCTATTCCAGAGAAACTGATGCAGGTTAAGAGTAAAGAATGGGTAAGAAAATTTAGGAAATTAGAATATTGACATATTGGAGATCTTTTGTATTTTTTTAAAATTTTCGTAGGCTATTTTTAAGCATATTTTAGGATAGCCAAAATAAGGATATTTAGTGATATTTTATTAAGATTTAGTTTCCTACTCCATTAGGATAATATTAGGTTATATATTTTTATCCTTTTCTAGTTTATATGTTATTATTTAGGTTTCATAATACTGGTTAGCTTTTTGATATATAAACCCCTTTATGTAATTGAAGAAGACAAATTATGAATAAGAGTTGATATTGAATTTAAGTGAAAGTTCTTGTGTGAATTTTCTCGGTGTAGGAAATGCTCTCAGAGCATCCTATATCAATTATTCCCCTTTGTGGAAATTACTTTTAGAGCGTCCAACATTAGAAACTCTCTCATTATCTACTGGAAATGGCCAGCAGTGTTAGCAGGAATGGTGAATAAGGACATAAGTTAAATAGGCAAGATCCCCAGTGTGCTTTTCATTGAGGTGAATCCCCCCAGACAAGAGCTTTGATTTCCACCGTACCGGCCTCTTGTGGAACCTCTCCACAATAGGTTCCCAAATGGTTGTGCTCTTAAAGCACCCAGATGATTTCTGGCTTTGCCGCTGGTTTCTTTGGGTGGCAGGTGGTGTTGTCCTCAAGTCCTGTGCATCTTTTATCACGTTGTCATCATCTCTGAAGAATTGACAAAAGACGTAGGGGTGCAACTAAAAGAAAGTTAATACATGCTTCAGCCTTGTGTTTAATAACACCAGAGAATGCAATTCTATGAGCTATATGAAACTTAAAACTTCGGCTTTATATTTGTTTCTGCATTTCTTCTGCTTTCTTTTCCTACGAATGAGTGGAGTTCCTAAATTCTTCATCAAAATGATGATAAAATGTTCTTTGCTGTCCTGATGTGTGTTGCATGTCTCAAGTCCACTCATCTAATCATGAGAATGGTGGATCTGATCGGACAAATAAGGGTGAGATGGAAGGTGAATCAAATTGTAATGTGCCTAGATCAGAAGAATTTTCTAACTGCAAGCCAAGCTGCCCAAGGTTCTCTGAGTACTGGGTACCTATTGGATTTTCTCATTTACAACTCGAGAAATACTGTGAGATGTTGGTAAAGAACTCAACTTTCCTCTGTTCTTCAAAGAAAGGAAATATGGATGTTCTCCATGATGTCCTCGCTGAGATAAAAAAGGTAGGTGTTAACTAGATTTCTGCTAAAAATTGATATGACATTGTAACACTTCTAATGGTACTAAGGCACCATGGTTTTCCTGTATTTGAGACTGGTGACTCTTGCTTTTGATGCGTATGGTGGTGTTAAGTTGCTCCATTGTTTTCTTTTTCAGTGCTGTGACCATCCGTACCTTGTCGATCCATCATTGGTAACATTTGTTAATGAAGGACGTCCAACTGTTGATAGTCTGAGCACAGGAATAGAAGTTAGTGGGAAGCTTCTACAACTAGACAAATTCCTTCAAGAGGTTTAGGAAAAGCAATTAAGAGTTGTAATTGTATTTCAGGTATGTTAGTGTTCTAATTATTCGGGCATTGTTAGTTTGTCGTTGTCTTTTGCTCTCTCTTTCTTTCTTTTTTGGGGGGAGGGTGGGTTTCGTGCGGAGGGGCCTTAGATTTGAATGTTTGATCGTAAAAGTCCTTAGGAAGAGGGCTTTTTCCTGGTACACATATATTGACAACTTTCAAGGTGTGCGGCTTTCCACGAATGTCAATCTTTTTACAATTCTGCTTGAGGCATGTCTTGCTTCAGAGTGATTGCTCATGACAACATTTGAGAAGCATCAATGACATGTAACCCTGTGTCCAAATTGTGAGCCTTCTTATTTTGCCCATTTGTTGATGGAATAGTGATGTAGGACGCTCTAAGAGCGATTCCCACACCTAGAAAATCACACAAGAACTTTCGAAAACTCATTAATTCAATTCATTCAAGTGTGTCCTTTCCCAAAGCACGGGGGGGGGGGGGTTATATGGGAATCAATATAATTGAAAAAAGGAATATTAAATAAATCCAAAGGTTACGATAAGATTATGATAACTAAAAATAATATAGGAAAATAAAAAAGATTTTATCTTAAAAGAGGATCCCTAGATTACGAAATCTCTTATTCTTCCTAGAATACACATTGCCATAGAACTCCTTAGGAGATACGACATCATTCTCCCCCACCGGAAAAGAACTTGACGCGGACGAGTTGTCTTGCGCATACGACTCTAAAATAGTCGGATTCATCTCATGAAACTCATCTTTAGTAATCTAACTAGCATCTGACTAGGGTCGTCCTGACCATTACACCAGGAAGCGTCAGAACCCACCACGAGAAGAGGACACAAACTCATCATCCAACATCGCCTTGATGTCGACTGTGGCAAAGGTGGGAGTCTAGGGACCTGAGTACCTGCAGAAACCCGAAAAGGAAGACAAGGAGGCTCAAAAGTACCTTGATGAAGAGTGAGATCCTCCACATTAAAAATAAGAGTAACGCCTAAACTGTCAGGTAGATGAAGTACATATGCATTAGATCCCAACTTCTCCGAATGATTTGGTAAGGTCCCATGGCATGAGCATGAAGCTTTTTGAGGGAGTTTTTGGGTAATCGTTCGGGTCGAATACGAGCCATTACAAAATCACCCACCTCAAAATTTGCGACGTTGCGATGCATGTCAGCTGAATGTTTATAGCTGTTATTGCTCAAAGCAATCTTGCGTCGAATCTCAGCATACAGTCATGAATATGCTGTGCAAATGTGGATGCAGGATGTGACACACGGGCATTAGGTGGGAGGGGAATGTGGTCAGCAGGGGTACGAGGAGAGTAACCATGGACAATCTCAAAGGGACTTTTACCTGTGGTTCTATTGACCGCATTGTTATATGCAAACTCAACAAGGGGGTAAAGCCAAATCCCAAGTGCCTTGTTTCTCGCCCACAAGGCATCTAAGTAACTCCCCTAGATTGCGGTTAACAACTTCAGTTTGCCCATCCGTTTGAGGGTGAAAGGCCGCAGAAAATTTTAGAGTAGTACCACACAGTCTCCATAAGTCTTCCAGAAATAGCTCATGAATTTGACATCCCTATCAGACACTATGGAAGTCAGAAGACCATGCAACCTAACAACCTCTCAGAAGTCTAACTTAGCAACATGTGAAGCGTCATCTGTCTCGCTACAGGCAATAAAGTGGGCCATCTTAGAAAACCTATCAACCACAACTAAGACTAAATCAAGACCACGGGATGTTCTAGGAAGATCTAATACAAAGTCCATGCTAATATCCTTCCATGGAGCATGTGGGATAGGAAGAGGAGTGTAAAGCCCTATATTGTGCCGCTTAGTCTTAGCTAATTGACAGGTGCGGCACTAAGACACAATGCGATGTACATCTCTTTTGAGAGAAGGCCAATACAAGCGATCTGCAACCAAAGCAATGGTCCTGTCTTTACCTAGGTGGCGAGCTAGTCCCCCAGCATGCATCTCCCAAATTAAGAAGTCCCGGAACGACGTCTTAGGAATGCATAACTTGGACCCTCGAAACAGGAAACCGTCATGAATGACAAAGTCAACGTGATGGTTGTGATTTCCAGCCGAAAGGTCCGAGTAAATGAGTGAAAAGTCAGGACAAGAGGTGTAAGTGCCTTTGAGCTTGTCAAAACCGAGAACCTCAACTTGCATTGTCTGTAAGAGGCAACTGATGCGACTGAGGGCATCAACCACCTTGTTCTCAACACCAGTTTTGTGCTTAAGGACAAAGGAGCACTCACTAATATACTCAATCCACCTAGCATGCTTAAGATTGATACTAGACTGAGAATTCCAGTGCTTAAGGGCCTCATGATCCGAATATACAACAAATTCATGCGGGAGAAGGTAATATCGCCAATGACGAAGGGACTGAAGCAGAGCCTACAACTCTTTCTCATAGGTGGTATACTTGATCCGCTTAGATTTGCTTAGCTTTTCGCTAAATAATGCTATGGGATGTCCCTCCTAACTTAACACTCCACCAATGCCATATCCAGAGGCATCACAAGCAACCTCAAAGACCTTACTAAAGTCAGGATGCCTAAGGACTGGAGCAGATGACATCATCTCCTTAATCTCCTTAAAGGCCAATGCCGCTTTAGGAGTCCACTGAAATGGACCTTTCTTCAAGTAGTCTGTAATAGGTGACATAATAGAGCTGAAGTGTCTGATAAACCTCCTGTAGAAGGAGGCAAGACCATGAAAACTACAAGCCTCGATAAGGGTTTTAGGTTCAGGTCATTCTCTAATGGCTCTCACTTTGTTGGGGTCAGTGGAGATACCTTGAGCGGACACAATGAATCCTAAAAAGAGGACTTGGGTTTGAAGGAAGATGCACTTTTTCAGATTAGCAAAGAGCTTGGCCTCTCTAAGTGCGCACAGGAGTTGCTTGAGATGGTCAACATGGTCTGTCCTATACTTGCTATATACCAAGATGTCATCAAAATAGACGACCAGAAATTTTCCCATAAATGGTTGAAGAACGTGAGTCATGAGTCTCATAAAGGTACTGGGAGCGTTGGAGGGCAGGGACCGCACAGGGACTCATGCTATGACGAACAAAGTCCTAAGACAGTAGTTCTTGAACCCGCCTATTCAATTCTGCTCGCCTGGTTGGATTCAACTTATAATGAGGAAGGTTAGGGAGTTAGGAACCAGGGATCAAGGCAATAGCATGTTGTATGTCATGCAAGGGAGGGAGCTCACTAGGAAATTCCTCGGGGACAACATCGACAAATTCTTTAAGCAGGTTGTCAATATCAACTGGGAGGTCCCGAAGAGACAGGTCGCCTGAAGGGACGTTAGGGAAGGCAATGTAGTATGAAGCTAGCTCCCTAGCTAAGATTGACAGGAAGAATTTGTTAGAGTTTTCCAGTCTTTTAAAAGGTCAGTGGTGAAGGAGGGAAATAGTTCCCTTAGGAGGAGTAGACACACTGTGGGGAGAGGACAAGGTCTAGGTTTGGGACCTGGGAAGACATCAACTCTCTATGTCGACGTAGGTTAAGAGTGATGTTTTTATTCATGTACCTAAAGGTATAAGTATTCTCTCCCCCGTTATATGAGACATTCCGATCATAAAGCCAAGGACGACCTGGGAGAATGTGAGCGACATCCATTGGGAGGACATCACATAAAACCTCATCCTTGTAACCACCAATTTGGATCGAAATCTTACATCTATGGGTAACTTTGAGGTGGGTCTTGTTGACCCAGGCTACTTTGAAAGGGTAGGGGTGAGGTTCTACCTTAAGATGACAACGTTCTATAACGGCCTTGACAACAACATTCATTGTACTACCACCATCTATGACCATTTTCATAAGAGTTTCCCCACACCTCACAAGAGTATAGAAGATGGTGGTACGTTTTCCACTCATCGTTCATGACTGCGTTGGCTAAAAGGCATCTCACAACTCCAAGATGTGCATCATGAAGAAGGTTATTCTCAACATCAACAAGATCTTCAAAGTCTCCCTCAGGGTCGACAACCTCTTCCTCAAGTTCGGGTGGTCCAAACGACTCGTGCTCTAGGGTCAGGGTACGGTGAGGGCACTCAGAAGCATAATGACCTCTCCCACGACAGCTAAAACGTTGGACTGAGTTACGAGATGTACCAGAGGAAGCTCCCTGCGAGGCTACTCTAGGTTGGATTTGAGGGTTATGACCCTTGGAAGTTGGAGCACTCACAGAAAACTCATTCATCTTGGGAGCAGAGTGGGTAGGGGCCCTAGAGGAAGGAGCAGCACGTCGCACAGGGTAAAGCTTATCATGTTTTTCAAACTCTAAAGCTTTGTGGTAAGCCTCATCGAGAGTATAAGGCGTAGATAAGGTTACTTCCCTCTTAAGGTCAGTCTGTACGCCCCGAATGACGCGAGCTATAGTAATGGAAGGATCCTCTAGAAGGTCACAACGCTGAGTCAATTCTTCAAAACTATTGATGTAGTCAGACACGCTAGAGGTGGACTGTCTAAGGTCTAGCATCTGGTCGACAAGGTGTGCCTTATGGAAAGAAGGGAGGTACTTTTCTTTCAACCTATCCTTCATGACTTCCCATTGAATGATAGGAGGTTGACGCATTCACTTAAGGTGACTCGTAACAGTTTGCCAAAACTTCCTAGCAGGTCCTATGAGTTTCATCTTGGCAAATCGAACCCGCTCAACATCAGACATCTCATACCAGTCAAAATAGTCCTCCATGGTGACTATCCAATCAGAAAAAGTAGTAGCATCTATCTTTCCATCAAAAGAGGGTACATCAACTTTCACCTTTTGAGTAATATCAGAGTAACTCTTGTGAACACTCCTACAGTCAGTTTCAAAGTCTGCATGCCTAGGCTCCCTTGGGTTACCCGTCCTCCTATCATCCCTAGGGGTGTCGAACTGATGGTTCCTATGGTCCCTTTGGTCATGCCTCAAGTTACCCCTATCCCCTTGTATTCGAGGGTTAGATGGGCTCACTGGTTCTGGTTCCCTCTCCTCTAGCTCATTAGCTCGACTTGATTTATAAACGACCCACTCACGACGATCATTACCCCCCATAAGTAGGTAAGGGGAAAATTGGGGTGGGGTTTGAGGTTGGTCAAGCATGGGTAACTTCTCAAATGCTCGAGTAAGTTTATCAATTTTGGCCTTGAGCTAGTCAAACCTAGCATCTTGACGGTCAAGCCTTTCAGATAGGGTGTTAATATGAGATTGGTAAGGGTGTTTGGGTGAGGATGACATGGCGGATGCAACTATGAATGCAAGATGTAACTGCTGAGATTAAACCAAGTTACGATAGTAACGACAACAATAAATAGTCACTACACACACCACAAAGCACAAAAGTTTGATATGGATTATTGATATAACTCGAACCAAGCAGGGAATAAGCAGCAATGAGAAATCGGGATCTAAGCAAACACTCAAAGACCCAAACAATAAGGAATTAGGCTAATTTCGATTATAGAGAATCGACTCTTATTAAGGTAAATTGAGATCCCCGTATGTAACACCCCCAGCCCCTAGGGCCGAAAGCGTTACGTTTTCCTAACTTCTTACTTAAATTCTGGGACGAAACGGACAGAACTTCCCCTGGAAACTGAACGTTCCCAGGCTAAACGCCTTACAATAAGTCCCTGTAAATCAACGGAAGCGTAAACATTTAAAACCTAACTCGACGGCCACACGCCGGAGTTCATAACTCAACGAGCCACCTGCACGGAGTACACCAAACAGAATAGTTCATTAATAAAGAAACCGTAAAAGATACAACTCAACGGTTCACATAACCGGAGTATGGGGTTTACATCCCAAAACACAATCAATTTCAAGCAAAAGGCATCTAACTGACTGGATGGTTGGCTCATATGGCCATACAGAGCGACTCATAACCGATATGCATTACATGAACTCAGAATACTGTTTACAAACGTTTACAAAGTAGAAAGGACTTTACAAGACTCCTTAAAGACATAAATAGGCGCTAATGACACCTTGCAAGCAATAAGCGATTCCAGCTGATTCAACTCCTTCCTGTCATAAAGAAAACCTGGGGGAAAAGGGAAAAAAGTAGTGGGATGAGCAACCACACACTCAGTGAGTGTCCCCCAAACCCCTTAAAACCAAAACCGTTGCAGGCAAATAATATCTTTACTAATCACATATCACGTATTCATATTTTAATATCATATTAGGCATTCATAGAATTCCTATGA
>JACYFF010021536.1:18372-30074 GCA_017589665.1 Selenicereus undatus | reverse complement strand
TATTATTATTATTATTATTATTATTATTATTATTATTATTATTATTACTATTACCCCTACCACTACTACTATGACTGCTACCACCACCATCACCACACCATCACTACTATTACAATGATTACTATTATCATTAATGAATATTACTAATAAATACAATAAAAATTATTATTAATATTAACAATAGTTATGATCATTAAATTTAACACCAATAATAATAATAATTAATGCTAATATTAATAACATAAAAAATTATCGATTACTAAAATTAATAATAATTAGCAATTATCAAAATAATATTTAATAATATTAAAAATAAAAATAAAAATTATTCTTAATATTATTGCTAATAAAAATTAATGTTGATAATTATGAACATTAATAAATATTATTTCAAACGTAATTAATTAATGATAATTAATACTAATTGTTAATGTTAATATTAAAAATAAGAACTATTAATATTATCATTAATTAATAATAATTACTAAAAAATCATTAATCACTAATAATAATGTTTATTATTAATTAATAATAAAACATTATAATAATCATTAATGTTAATAATAGGTAAAAATAATAATTCTAACAATAATTTTAATTAATATCTATAATAACAATCATAGCAATAGTTAATATTAACAATAATTATTATTAAAATTTAAACTAATATTAATAGTAATAATAATTAGTAAAAAAAAAATAATAATTATTGCTATCATTATAATTATTACAATAATTATTATTAATGAATATTAGTAATAATTATAATAATAATTAATACTAATATTGATAATTATTATTATTGATTTTAGTAATAATTGTTATTATTAGTGTTAGTATTGATATCCAATAATCCATTAATTACAAATTTTTAAAATAATTGATAATTATTAAATCAAAAATTAATAATTTTAATAATAATAATAATAGTTATAATTATTATTAATTACAAAAATTATTAATTTTAATAATTATTTGTTAATAAGTAATTAATTATTAACATTAGTAATTTTTTTATTATTAATATTGAAAAATTGTTAATAATAATTGGTTATAATTAATAATAGATTATAATAATAGCAATTATTAATTAATGGTAAAAATAATACTAAATCATAAAAAAATTTAATTAGCTAATTAACCATAATAATTAATGTATTAATTTGTATTAATATTAATAATAATATTCTTAATGATACTAATATTAATATTAATATTAATATTACTAATTAAAAATTAGTAGCATTTAATATTATTATTAAGAATAAAAATTGTTAATAATTAAAATAATACTTACTATTCATATGAATAATTATTGTTATTCATGTAAATAATAATTATTACTAAAAGAAATTTCTAATTAATGATGTTGATAATAATAAATATTATGAAACTAATAATTAATAATATCATGAATAATAATTATTGTCAATATTACTATTAATGATAATTCATAATAATGATTATTAATATTAATGACTAGTATTTAATAATTCATGATTGTTATTATTAATTTATTTTTATTATTAAAATAATTTCTATTAATGCTATTAATTAATAAATTAATAATGATAATTATTAATTAAAAATAATTATTACTTAATACAGAAAATAATTAATTATAATAACAATAATTGTTATTAATGTTAATAATACTAATAATAATAATTAATAATAATGGTTATAACAATAATGCTTGTTAATGTTAATAATAAAAATTGTAATAAAAATGAATAGGTGTGGGAAGAAATGGTATTTATTTTAAGGGGTGGAAAGAAGTGGGGAGAAGTGGAAAAGAGTGGGAAAGAGTGGGTGGAAGTGGGAAGAAGTAGAATGAGATCATTTACCCACGAAAGGAACATGGCCTTTGTTGAATAGGCTAACCAATTTTTTATTTTTTTCATGCAATCGTTCACAAATAAGTTTTTTCGATAAATAAAAAATTGGTTGGCTCCACTGTCTGTCAAGGTTTAGAGGTAAAGTTTTGGCGAGAAAGTGTAGTATTAAATTTGTTATAATTCACCTAAGTGCCTTACGATGAAGTTTGTAATTTTAATTGAAAGTGAGTCGATTTAGCTAGTAAAATTTTGCACATGCTTCTGAATTGAGCCAATACCTAGTGCAACTTGGTCTAATCTTAACTTGGATCAATTACTTGTTTTTTCCGAGCCATTTTGTTGTTGGATGAATGAAAGCATTTAATTGTAGTACGGGAAGCATAACACTACATGTGAACCAAGCAAAAACATTAACATTTGGATGAATACCAAACTCATGCATTAATTATTGGCGCAGAAATTGAGTCTACTAAAGCAAAAATGGATGAGGTGAAGTAAGAAAACCAAAGGCTAAAGGAGATGCTAGAACGAATTGAACATGATTATCAACATCCCCTAACACAAACAACTTCCCCTCAAATCACCCAACATGTCCCAGATTTCCAGTAGTAAGACACGAAAAGCAGGAGAACACAAACTAGAAATTTTTCTCTCTCTTGGACCAATTCAAAGCAAGAGGATATGCGTTTGATAGGTGAAGGTCGTTCACTTGGGCATGAATTCAAATCCCCCTCCTTGATATGAGGTTGGAGACGGGAAAGAAGATGACATTGGGGAGAGTTGGCCGCCAAGTAATGGTTTGAAGACTATGAGAAGTGGTGGAGATGAAGAGGAGAGTTCCGAACAAAATAATGACAAGAGAGCAAGGGTTTGTGTTAAAGCAAGATGCAACACATTCACGGTCAGTGAAAATTATATGACTTGTTGATTTTAACTTGAATTCAAATAATACGGCCCACATTAGATCAATCTAAGTCTTGCCGACTAGTACTACCTCGTTCACAAAACCATTTGACATTCTTGAAATCTATCATATGATTCAAGAAAAAGTGAGCGTTATTTTTACCTTTTTAACTAGTTTCTTGATCAAATAACAATAAACCATCTGATTAAAAAAAAACCATATGTGAACGAAGTGTAGGGATGGATTTAACTCATCAAGGAGCAGGTAGATCAACCTTGCAGACTGTAGCTTTCAACCTTACAGACTGTAACTTTCAATTGAGCATCTCAAAAAAAAAAATATATCTATGATCTAGAAAATGAAAAATATGGTGCAGTAGGAACAAGTCAACACCCTATAGTTTATATGTGTACATTGGTTGACCTTATAAGATCAAAATCCTCAATCTGCTACTACCTTAGGTTTATAACGATTCAGCCTCAACCCCACAAATATATCATTAACCCATTTGTATTCATCTAAAATTAACACAAACATAAGATCATTGGTTTAGCCTCTATAATTGCAAAGAATGTGTTGTTCATTGGTGGTTCTAACAACATTGCGTAATTGCGGACACAGATGCATTATAGGTGCCAATAGAGGAAGTACGGGCATAAAATAGCCAATGCAAATCGACGCCAATGCGCATTATATCGCTATACCACATCACCATCTTGTCTAGTTCGAAAAAAAGTGAGTTGTTACTGGAACTACATCTCTTATCCACCCAGGGGTTGCTTTTTATGCTCTATTATGAATCTATCATGGCATAGACAAGCAAATCAAGAATGATGTACCAATGCTTGACATGTCAACTTCTCGTCTGATTTTGTCATCTCTATCTTTAGGTTTACAGATGTTCAAACGACATGTGCATTTTGCTAACCACTTACAAAGGAGCACACAACCACCCCCTTCCAGTAGGATCATCATGGCTTCGACCACCTCAACGGCAGCATCCATCCTCCTGTTTGGCTCATTGATCTCGTAAGGTCTCAGCTCTACTACTTAGGAGTGGGCATCGGGATGGTATGGGTGGGCTATACCCATACCCACATTTTATCCAAAGATGATGATACTCATGGTTTTGGGTATTATCCACATGAATGTTGCCCACATGGTACTTTCCATGAATATTCATGGGTTTGATTGGGCTGCTCATTGTCTATATGCATTATTTTATTGGATTAGATTACATGTATTTTTTTAAAAGATTGGACAGCCGTTGCGTAAAGTCCACAGTGCCATTGCTAATTGATAATATATTTGAAGCTCTATTGTCATCTAATTAATGAGCTTAACTATTCCATTTTGATAATTCTACTAATAATTTTCACCCACTTTGGTGCTAGTGGTAGACTTTGCCTTTGATAAATTGAAATATTTATAGCGACTGGTGATTTCTTTTTTCTTTATTATTTATTTTTTTTAAAAGACTTTGGTTTATTGATATAAGGTCTTTTGGATATAAGCTCAGAGCCAAGCTAGAATATACATAAGATTCTGGTTTACCACATTCTATACACCAAACTCCACAAGAATATTTTTCCTCTCTCATACCAAAATCCTCAACTTTGAAAGTCATTGCCATCTATACTTGAAATGAAATCCATAAGAATAATTTTCGTCTCTCATACCAAAAATATAAATTCGAAAACAAAAGCATTGCCTTCTATAGCTGCCTCCTTATTACCTTCAATCTCATTTTGATCCTTGGAAAATTGATTGTTCATCATCATTCTTGCCAATCTCTCCATCAAAATCAACAAAAATGGTATCTAGAGCATGCTTTTCAGCCTTGGTATCTAATGAGAAAAACAACTATAAGAATATTACATTATCAAAATTAATCAAAATTAGAATAACTTTAATTAATATGAGAAGCTTACTTACTGTCAAACTGTGAGAATAGCCAACTTTGTGCACACATCAAAGTCTCTATAGTTTGTGGATGAATCTTGCAATGATGTGAACCAATTAGCCTCCCACTAGTGCTAAAACTAGATTATGAGGCTACAGTCGAAATAGGTATTGCAAATAAATCTCTAGCAATTATCTTCAAAATGGGGTACTTTAGACTCCCTTGGCTTTTCTACCATGCTAGGACATCGAAATATCAACTCTTAGGTTGGATCTCCTCCTCTAAATAACAACCCAATTCCTATTTGATCATAATACTACTTCATTCCCTCACAAAGACATCAAATTTTGTCAAGGGGTCTTCATTAGCCTTAACATCAGTAGATGTCATGCTATGTAAAGGTTCACTTGGCTCAACCCCAATGCTTTTGTACTCATTAAACAACTCATAATAGTGGGCTTTAATCCTTTCAATCTCTCTCTCAGATCTACCTTCATAAATTTGAGGGAATTAAAATTACAGCAACTTCAACTTATACCTAGGATCCAAGACAATTGCAATGCCCAAAATTCCATTAATGTCAAACCAATATTTATCAAATTTCTTTTACATTCATGAAGCCATCAACTCCACATTAATATCTCCATAACATAGCCATTGACCTAACACTGATTTGATTTCATAAACTTTTGGAAAGAAGACATGTGTAGTAGGGTACTGAGTCCCAAAAAACAACTCTGTCACAGTATAAAATAGCTTTAGTCCTTTGCACATATCAATTGCAAATCACCAATCCTTATCTCTAGGAAGACTTTTATAATGTTTATCCTTATACTTCAGTAAGGCAAACACATCTTTATATTACATGGCGACCGATAACATCAAATAGGTAGAGTTCCATTGAGTGGGACAATCTAATAAGAGCTTTTTTAAGCAAACAATCTCTAAATATCAGGCTGCAATTTCAAAGGTCTCCATTCTTTTGGGGGTGGTTGTCCAACAGACCACACTTTCTCTTATCCTTTTTATTCCATCCCCAATCACATCTAATCCCTCCTTTACTATCAAATTCAGAATATGAGCACAACAATGCATGTGGAAAAAGATCCTTTAAGCGTCAACGAATTAGGGGACAATTTACTCAACAACAAATTAATCATGCAATCATTTGTGCCACAATTATCAATTGTTAGCCCGTACAACTTCTTATCTAACTTCCATTACAACAAACATTCATGAAGCACATCAATGAGCAAATCATCTATATGTGGGCAAGGAACATAAGCAAATATGATGACACGACTTCCTAAGGTCCAAGGGTCGTGAAAAGTATGTTTTTCCGACGGGAAAAGTGCTTTCCGACGGAAACTCCGACGGGAAAGGGTATGTCGGGATTGGGCTCGTCGCAAAAATTTTTCCGACGGTGTCCGACGGAATTTCAGACGGAAATATCCCGTCGGACAGCCCTACAACATCGGAGGAAGCGAAGGCCGAAAATGGGGGAGGGAATTTCCGACGGAAATTCCCGTCGGAATTCCCCTTTTTTTTTAAAAAAAAAATTTTGTTTAAAAAAGAAATTTTCGGATGAAATTTTTTTTTTTAAAGAATTGAAAATCCGACAGAAAAAGTAATTTCTAGAAAATTTTTCTTGAAATCCCAAAAAAAAATTACGCAAAATTAATATGCGCGTAACAATATAATTACCAAAGATAACATTTTATAGATATCTCTGTCAAAAGAAACATGCTAAATTAAATATGAACTACGACATATATAGGAAATTGTTTAAAATGTACACAAATTACTAAACTATTCGGAGTCAGATAAATTTGTGGGATCATCATCGTTGTCATCTTCAAAGTCCTCTTCATCGTCGGGATTCAAGTTGATCTGGCTGGAGGAGCTTGCACTTTGACCTTTGAAAAATCTTAAAACTTTTTTCAGCATGCGCTCTGTCTTCCCCTGCTTCTTGGCTATTTGAGTTATAGCCTCTGCTTGCTTGGTTATGCTCTCATTGAAGAGTTGTGCTTGCTGTCTTGGATCAAAATGCTCAGCTGATGAGTGACGTGCAGCTGCAATAGTAGCCGATTTTTTCAACTTGACCCCCTCTGCGCCAAAACCGTATACACGGCCCTTCTTGTCGAGATTTTCTTTAATCCAAAACTCCTCTTGGGTCATAGGTGGCAGTTGAGAACCCCCTTGAGTTGCAGCTTGGGAGTACTCCTGCCATTTGTTCTGATGATCCTCCTGAAAATTATACAACATAAAACTATTTTAAATCAAACCTACAATTGTCACATATGAATTATCTGTAAATAGAATGTGTGAAACTTACATATTTTTTGGCAGATTTTTTGTCCACAAAAGCTTTGTCTTTCACCTTGCAGTGAGTGTCCTTGAACAATTCCTCACACGTGGGCTCCCTACTTAATATTTGGGTCTGAAAAACAAAAGTAAATCGCAATTAAATATAAGCGAGGATGATGAACGAGGACCTCAACCCATATCATGCTTTATATATAACAAATATATTTATTAATAATCAAATTTCTTACCAAACGCCTTTTCCTTTCACTAATCGGAATTGAGCCACATGTATGCAACGAAGGACCAAAACCTTCAACATCACTCAATCTATTCTTCTTGTTTTGTTCACTCAATTTCTTGAAGTTGTCACTGTCACTCCAATGTTTGAGCATATCATTCCAAACACTAGGCGGTAACCACTTCGGTTTTTTGCTGTACTTCCTAGCGTATCCTAGAATGTCCCTGAGTCGAGTGGCACCTCTGTACTCAAAGTTACGCCGTATCTGACTTTCGTTGTCTGGATGCCAGTAGTAGTGTTTCTGCGGCAAAATTGAAGTATACATATTAGTAATCAAACATTCCAAATTAACAATCTAATCACGACTTTGAAATTTATTGCACAGATAATTATGAACCTTGAACTCATTGAACCAAATGTCTCTTTGAGATTGTGGAACTTCCCCCCACGTGGTCCAAGGACGTGGGTACTTACCTGCAAAGCTTTCGACTATTTTCTAAACTACACCCTGATATGGAACAAAACTAAGAACACAAAAACAATTGGTTAGTAATAAAGATTACACGTATCAAAAGAATATGAGAAGTGAAGAAGTTGCAAACTTCGTAATAAACTTACGTGTCACCATCAGGTTGTAAATATATCTTATTATTGGTGGTCGATGTGTCACTTTCAGGTGTAGGACTGTGTCTATCTCTTCCTCCCCCTTCATTGCGGACCCCTTCGTTGTACACTGACTGACTTGGCATTCTAGGTTGCCCCATAAAATGACTACTGTTGAAATGCGGACTAACAGTACCGAACTGTTGATTAACTAATGGAGTAGATGAACCACCACCCATGTAAAGAATATTTGGTTGAATTGGTGTTTGTATACCCGCACCAAAGAAAGGTGGTTGCAGGTGGGATTGCTCATTCATACTACCAAAATAATTTTCAAATAGTTGACTTGGATCAAGAAAACCTCCAAACATTCCACTAAAGGTGTTCGGCTCATAAGTTTGATCTGCAGGATCATACTGTGGAGTCGGTTGTGGTACTCCTCTACCGGCATCACTCCTGGCCGCACGTCCACGACCACGTCCACCATTGTTTCCAGACATCTAAAAAATAAGAACAAAAAAATAAAACCGCGTTATTTTTGATAATATTGTTAGTGAAAAATTACAGTACATACAGACAATTTTTTTTGAGTTTGCAATAAAAGA
This sequence comes from Selenicereus undatus, assembly GCA_017589665.1. Lineage (NCBI taxonomy): Eukaryota > Viridiplantae > Streptophyta > Magnoliopsida > Caryophyllales > Cactaceae > Selenicereus > Selenicereus undatus. Next base: position 21,676 of record JACYFF010021536.1, on the reverse strand, counting down.
ACGCTTTATATACATATGCATAAATATCCATACAACAAAACAATTCAATCAATCATGGTAATTGGACGCATTGTCATCGTCATCGTCATCATCACCACTTTGCACTGCTGTATTTTCATCATGGCCATCATCAATGTCTTCATCTTCATCCTCCCATTCACCTTCTTCATCCTCTTGATCACCATCATCATGTTCACCATTCCCATCATCATCATCACCCCAATCATGTTCATCAACATCATCAGCCTCTGCAGTTTCATCGACTAATGTGCTTACTATGACATTGTTCACGTTCATGTTTGTCATTCCAAACTGTTGATAGGCAAGTTCTAGGTTTTCTTTATCTTTAGGAGCACCGCGAGGTTTGTTTGGTATAACTACCCACTAATTCGCTTTTCCTGATATCCCCTCAGGGCACTTAACATATACCACTTGGGTTGCAACATCAGCAAATATGAATGGGTCATACTTTCTGTAACGTCTGGTATGATTCACCTCGGGATATGGGGTAAATTTAGGGTAACGTAACCCCTGAGGAACATCCGGGTCAAACCACTCACAATTGAAAAGAACACATTTTTTAATTGGCTCACCCGTGAATTCAACACGAACAATTTCGTGAAGTACACCATAATAATCCCCTGAGACTTCGTCACCTTCCCCAACTCCTTTGACACAGACGCCACAGTTATATGTTGCTTTACCTTCATTTCTGACCTTGGTATGAAACCGATAACCATTAACTTTATATCCAGAGAAATACTCCACCACCGTAAGCGGCCCATGAGATAAGTTCACCAAAAAAATCTTGTCTCTCATCATTAAACACCCGATAAGAATTGACCTACGGAGAGAAAAAGAAGGCAACCCTCTTCAGAATTACACAAATGTGTTTTGGAAGTTGAAGATTACTTATGACAAATTACTTACATTACACTCGAACCACTGTGCGAAATTTGCCTCAATGAACAAGTCCACTTCCGCATCACTTGCACTTGAATTATGACCGTGAAACTGATGTTTAAACCAACTGTAATGTTTAACAAATGAAACTAATTACTTATTATTCGACAATTATTAAGTATTTAAATGAAACTTTCAGTAACTGATGTACTTACTCCAGATATAGTTGCACTTCACCACAGTTCAGTAAAATGTGAAGGCGAGCGACACGGTACTCCGCCTCAGTGAGATATCTCACTACAAAAACGCAGTCGATCTCCGACGGACAAAGCGACGGGTTGGACAAACGTCGGGAAATGTCAGAGAGGACCGACGGAAAAACAAGCGGGGCCCGACGGGAATCAGAAATTCCGACGGATGCCCTTTCCAACGGAATTCCCGACGGGATTCCGTCGGAATCCGTCAGACTCCGTCGGAATCCGTCGGACAATTTTCGCAGATCTCGAGCCGGCGTTCGCGTTCGTTTATAAATTTGGGGAAAGGGGCGTTCGTTCGGTAGTTTGTAAAATTTAGAGAGAGAAGGTCTCAAAGATGAAGAGAGGGAAGAGAGAGAAAGTGAAAGTTGAAGATTTTTGTAATCGGTAAGTTTTTTGTTTCGTTAGTAAGTTGTTTAAAATTAAAATAGTTTAGTTATTTGATATTTTGCATGTTTTAAATTTGTCAATTGTGACCGTGTCAGTTTTCTTGTCGCGCCGTTACTGTTCATTGCCGCTGCGCCGCCGCCTCCGTCCCGCCGCCGTCGCCGCCGCGCCCCATCGCCGTCGCCGTCGGCCCGTGCCTTTTCACGCTGGTAATCCGTTTGATATTCCGTGTTTGAAGGTTAGTCGAAATTGTTTCGTTTTAAAATTTTAAAGTTATATTCATGTTTATTATTTTAAATTAAGTATTTTAAGCGTGTTTAATATGTTTTTGTAAATAATTTAAATAAAATGAGTTCTGTTATTATAAAACGTTAAATATGTTAACCATGTATGTTTTTTAAGGTATGTTTAATGTTGTTGTTATTTTACTGAAAGTATGTATGTTTTGGTGAATATGCGAATATTAAGCCTTTTTTGAGACGTAGTTAATTTTTTACATGATTTGGTTGGTTTAATATGAAATTTAGATGTTCGTATGTTTTTTAAGGTATGTTTAATGTTGTTGTTATTTTACTGAAAGTATGTATGTTTTAGTGAATATGCGAATATTATGCCTTTTTTGAGACGTTGTTAATTTTTTACATGATTTGGTTGGTTTAATATAAAATTTAGTTGTTCGTAACATATGGATGTAAATTTTGTTAAATTTCTATTTCATTTCTGAAGTGTATTTATTTGAATAAGTGAAATATTATATAATAAATATGTACATGTCACCACAAAGGTTAAATGCGTTAAACATGTATGAATTTTAAAGTATGTTTGCATTTCTTTGTACTTTAAAGTATGTTTGATTTTGTTGTTATTTTTGTGAATTTATGTATTTTTTTGTGGTTATGCAAATAATATGCTTTTTCTGGAACGTTGGTTAATTTTTCAAATGATTTGATTGGTTTAGTGTAAAATTTATTTGTTCGTAACATATGGATGTAAGTTATCTCACAAAAAAGTTAAGTACGTTAAAGATGTATGAATTTTAAAGTATGTATGTTCCTTTTTTGAATTTATGTATGTATGTTGAGTGTATATTAATATAAGTTTAGTAAGTATGTGAATAGTAATTATGTCGTTTGGTTTGTTTAATTAGATGAGATGGGTAATCGATGGTGTCATTTGTTATTGTTGTTTAATAAGATTTATGTAGAAAAATAATATTGTTATGTGAAATTAATTATTTATAGCATTCATGTGTAGTTACATTAAGTGTTTTGTTTGAGGTGTTGTGAGAATTTTTTATGATAAGGAAAAAGTAGTATATTTTTCTGATTTCATATTTAGCGTATATTGTTCTGAATAATTAAACAGCATGTGGAATAGTTCTAATTTAATATAATCCTAATTTAATATATGTTTCGTTGTGGTAAATGGTTTAATAATGTTAAGTGCGTGTTTTGTTTGAATTGTCGTGTACATTAAATTTTGGTGAATATGTGAATAATATGATTTTTTTGAGACGTGCACATGCTAAAAAATTTGCTTTGTTCGACAGAAAATGGCGAAGGAAAATTACACTGAAGGACTGTTCGACGGATCCAATTTCCGTGTAGAACTCCGACGGATTGGTCATGTTCCGTCGGATTTTCGCGGAATATTCCGTCGACTCACCTGATTTTTTAAACTTCTCTTTGCCGGATAGAAGTGATAGGTTTTTTTTTAGGAAATGCCTGTTGGAAGGAATATTCCGACGGAATTTGACGGCG
>JACYFF010021531.1:0-16986 GCA_017589665.1 Selenicereus undatus | reverse complement strand
GCCGATTTTTTTGGTTACTTTATCTTTTATTATGTCTGAGTCGTTTTCTTAGTCTAGGAATTTAGTAGTTTGTGGAATTGTTATTGGATCATGTTTTGATTTAAAGAATTGCGCTTATTTTCATGATTGGTTTGATTTCGTTCTATCAAGTGTTTGATATGTTCTGAGTTGAGTTTTGGCCAAAATTTACTTGCACACTTGAAACAATCGAGTGAACATTCGAAAGACGACGTTTGGTTGTTGGACTACTTGAATGGACTTAGCATAACTTCGTCTCAAAAGAGAGATTTATATGTGAGGAGGGCTAGTAAGTAATTGAATATATTAAACTTGGATTAAATCAAATTAGTTTGAAAGAACGGCGTTTGCTTAGTTTAGGCAAATTTGATTGATTTCAAAAGAATAGATCAAGTTTCTTGAAAAGATTGCAATTCCTCGGAAATAACCAATTAGAGAATAGCACATGTTTATTCACTTTGATCTAATTCTCTTCCACAACTGCAAAAATTCCTAGACATTTTTGTCTTATTGATTTAGACAAGTTTATTTGTAGTGGTTAATTGAATCCATTTGAAATAGAGTTTTGCTTAGCATATTCTGACATGACTAGGCTCGATAGATTACTTTAGTCTATGAGAAGCAATATCTTTTATCTATACTACGAACACCTGTGCACTTGTGGTAGTGTTGGTCAAGTTTTTAGCATCGTCGCCGGGGACTAAATTGCTAACTATTGAGTATTGTCTTATGTACGTGACAAAGCATTTTTATTGTTTTGTTTTGTTTTGTTTTCTTGTTATTTTTCTTTTTCCTATTTAATTGCACAGGTAGTGTTGGTGAAAGTGCTTACAGGAATTTTTCCTAGTTTATGCGAAGTCTGATTTTGTATGAGCCTAATCCAGAGATTGAGAGGACTTTTCGCTTAAGGAGAAAAAAGCACAGGATTGAAGAACAAAGGTGTGAGGTAAGAAGGAGTTCAAACATGGCGGGTAAGGAAAGAAGGACTCTTCATGATTTCATTACTCCCAGAGTCCAAGGGATCGCCTCAAGCATAGCTTAGCCTACTTTGGATGCCAACAAATTCGAACTCAAGCAAGCACTTATTTCCATGGTGCAGCAATCTCAATTCGGTGGAACACCTTTGGAAGACCCAAATCTACACCTCTCGATCTTTTAGAGGTGTGCGATACACTAAAGTTAAACGGAGTCTCCAGTGATGCGATTTTCCTGCACTTTATTCCCTTTTTCATTGAGGGATAATGCGAGGGCTTGGTTGCACTCTTTGCCGTCTGGTTGCATAAGTACTTGGGACAAGTTCACAAGAGCTTTCCTCGCCAAATTCTTCCCTCCAACTAAGACAGCGAGCCTGAGAAATCAAATCACCAACTTTCTGCTAAAGGAGGATGAGATGCGTTATGAAGCCTGGGAGCATTTTAAAGATTTACTGTGTTTGTACACCCATCATGGTCTTCAACACTGGATGATTATCCAGGCCTTTTATAATGGTGTGACCCAAGCTATGAGGTCCACTATTGATGCAGCGGTAGGAGGAACTTTAATGAGCAAGACCGAGGATGAAACCTATAACCTTATTAAAGAGATGACACTTAATAACTTTCAATGGTCTACTCAACGAGCCCAACCCAGGTGGGTTGGAGGTGAGCTTGAAGTTGGTACTTTTACTTTACTTTCTGGGAAAGTAGATGTCATGACTAAAAGACTGGATCAACTGAATGTTAATGTTGTAAACTCTAGTGCCCCTTCCCCCTGTGAGATTTGTGGTTCAATTCAGCATATATGTTTGGACTGTAAAGTTGGGAGTCCTTTCTCCCAGGCCCCCAATGAAGTTAATTATGTTCAAAATTTCAACACGAAACCAACCAATGACCCTTACTCTAATACCTATAATCCAGGTTGGAACAATCACTCGAATATCTCTTATAGGTCGAATCCAAACACTGTGAATATGCCCCTGATAAACCTCGATTTTTGACTGATTTTTGATCCCAATTTGTCCCTTTTTCTCCACAATCTCTTGACTAATCTTAGCAAGAAGAGGGTGAATCTGTTTTCATTAGCTCATTTTGTGCTTACAAGTGGTATTTCTCAATTTCCAGGTATCTTGCCCAAAAATGAGAGAGTTTTACCAATTTTGCCGAAAATGGGAGCTTTAAGAGTGGAATCCCAACAAGAATGAAGGTTTAATGAAGCCCCGAGGATCAAAAGAATCAGAACTTGTAGCTGCTATAGCCTCACGGTCGATTGCAGAGTGCGCACGACCGTGCCTTGATGCCAGAAGCTACGCACAGTCGGACGCACAACTATGTGCTTTAACCGTGCACAATCTCTGGGACACACTGGTACCCGTGCGTGTAGGCATGACCGTGCGTCCCCAATTTTTCTTGCGACTTAACTAGTTTTGCGAGGGGGCGGTTTGTCTTCTTTAGCTTTGGTTTTTAGAAAGCAGGGGGCAATTTTTCTAGGGATTATTTCTCCATAGCTTAGCATCAATCTATGTTGAATTAAAGGTGAAGAATTTTGTTTTCTGATCGATCGATAGACATCTTCAATCAATCAAAGTACATTTTCCTTTTCCCTCACTTGGTGATTTTGATTCAAGTTTGCATCTTTAATCATGTTTTTGAGTTTCTTGTTTGTGATTGAGATTATTGCAATGATTAGCGGCTAAATTCCCTATCTTGGGTTGGGATTAGCCCCTATTATGTAATTTGGATCCATGTCCTAAGTTTTTGTGAATGAATGCTTGTGTTTATGATTGAATTCTCACTTAGCACGCCATGTATTCGATGAATTGCCTGAGAGGGTTGTATTCATGCTCTTAACTAGGGTTTAGGAGATCAACGAAAGTTGACTCCTTAACTTAGAGCCACTTTGTGAGCGATTGAATTACTTAACATGAAAATAGTTAGGCTTTCAATTGGGAATTGCAGGTTACCCGATTCTATGGTTCTGTTGACTCTAGTTTCATGAAAATAGATAACTAGGATTGCTCAACCAGTCTAATGACCTTTGAGAGAAGGCGTAGACATGCTTTAACTTGTAGCCATTCCTCCTCAGTTGTTTATGCGGGCGAATTCGCAAGCCTTAGTGTTCGATCCAAAGACCATAATAGTGTGGTGAATCCCAACCTGAGATTTTTGTTAGCATTGAGTTAGATTATTTCCATAGCATTCATATTCATCAACTTAAATCAGTTTCTGCCTTAATTGAGTGTTGCGGTTCACCTGATGACTAAAACTAAGTTCCCTGTGAACACGACTCGTACTTGTCGTTGCTGGCTACAACTAGCATCGTGCACTTGCGGCAATAATTCCAACGTAACAGCCCCTATGAATGCTAGACTACCCAGTGGTTTTCAAAGACCCCCATTCCCTTATCAGATGACCCAAAAGTCAAATTTAGAGCTAATGATGGAAAACATGCTTATGCCACAATAGAAACAAGACGAGTACATTAAGCAATTAGCCCCAAAGGTTGATGTGCTTACAACTCATAATATGATGTTAAAGGCCCAGATTTCCCAGAAAGCTACTTTTTTATCTACGCCCCCATATAGACTTCCTAGTAAGCCTGAACTCAACCCTCGTGAGCATTGTAAATGTGTCACCATGAAAGAGGATGAAGAGGAATTAACTAACTTTGAGGAAATACCAAAGGAATAAGGTGGAGAAATAACTATGGCTTGTAGTAAGAAGAGCAACTATGGTGGCAAGACTACCACATTTGTAGAGAATGACTCTATTAAGATCTCCACTATTTTTCCCCCTAAGCTTCCTAACCTAGGTGGTTTTTCTATCCTATGCGTTGTAGGAAAGGTAGAAATTCAGAGAGGGCTATGTGATTTAGGTGCAAGTGTCAGCATAATGCCCTACTCTTTGTTTCATAAGCTGCACCAAGGGCCATTACTAGCCGCCCCCTTTCACTATAGTTGGTTGATGGTTCTGTAACATAGCCATGGGCAAGTTGAAAGATATGTCAGTCAATTTAGGAGACATTTGGGTGTTAGAAGACTTCATTGTAGTGGATATGCCTGAAACTGATAATGCCCAAATTATCCTAGGTAGGCCCATTTTGGCGACAGCTAGTTGCCATATTGATGTAAGAGAGGGTTGTATTTCTTTTGAGGTTGAGGAAGGTTTGCTGTGTTTAGTCATAGGAAGGAAGATGCGATTTCTTCTCATTCTTCTATATTGGGTGCATTACCCCTTTCCCCTGAGTATGATATGGAGGATGTCTTGAATGATGAAGATCCTCCTGATTCTGAATGGATTTCATATGAGGACCCTGACCAAGGATATGTTAAGGTGGGGTTTTCTTCTCCTATGCCACCTAACAAGCTCGAGGTTGAGGCCCCTGTTTCTAATGATTCTTTGATAAGTGAGTGTTGCAAGTTTGCACAAGTTGTTCACTCTATGCCCTCTTTGGAAGGTTTCGATGCCAATTTTGATGTAAGGGTTGAGCAAGTTGATGATAGCCCGTCTGATGGTCTGAGAGAGAGATTTGTTTTGTATGCGGATTGTGCGTTGTGGCACGAAGTTATGAAAACGAAGGACCTGCAACCAGAATTGTTAAGATGGTACCTTCAACTGAAGAAGCTCGATTTTGTGGTTCATGATAAGGCTGATCCGGACCAAGCCTAGAACAAGGGTCAAGCTCTTGACCTTAAAAGAGCGCTTCTTGAGAGGCAACCCAAGCTTTCTTTCTCTTTCCTTTTTATAGTTTTGATTTTTTTCTTATTAATTTTAGTTGTTATAGAAAAAAAAAGAGAAAAAAATATATAAATATATGAATAAAATGTTGGCACTACGATCACGAAACTTGACCATCCGACTGTGGGGTGCCAACCCTAAAAAAATAGAAAAAAAAAAACCAAGTAGTGGTAGACACCACAGACCGTCCGTGGTGAGCCCCACGGTCCTTGGTGGGCTGCTATGGGTCGCGGTCTAGGTTTTTGACTGCGGTGTCGTTTTCCTTTCCCCTCATTTCATCTTCTTCACCCGACACTTTCTCTCTTTTCTTCCCTTCGTTTTTTTTTTCAAATCCTCTATAACCAACACCTTCAATCTCCCTCAAATCTTCTCCATTTTTCTTCAGTTTCACACCAAATTCCTTCCTTTCACTTAATCTCCACGTTTCATCCACAAATTCTCATCTCTTTTCTTCTTCTTCTTCAAAATTCATTTCACCCTCATTCATCCACCATACCCATCCTTTTCTCTCTCTAATTCTTCATATTTTTACTTATTCTCTTCAATTTTTTAGGTTTTTGTTCCTATTTTTAGTTTTAGTTTTGTTTTTGGTTAGGTTTTGTAACCATGGCACCAAACAAAAGGCAAACGAGCACTAAGGAGGTTTGTTTATCAAGTCAAGCACCACCCGGACCTCAAAGGACATCCAGAACGTCAACCAATGTGCGTGCTAGAGGTAACATTCTTTACTCTCTTGGTTTGACTCATCCTGATCATGTTCCTAGACATAATTGTTTGAATGAACGTGTAGTAGTAGCAACTAGATACTATGATGAGGATTTGTTAGCCCGATTGGGAATGTTGGATGATATTCGTTGGTTGTTTGCTAGAAGTGGTATGAGCCACTTTTTAGAACTCAAAGAGCATACATATAGGGACCTGACCTTAGAATTTCTAAGTACACTCCATGTCGAGGTCACTAGAGGGCCTTAATGTCAAGCTGGATATATATCGTTTTCTTTGCAGGGTCAATTATATGAACTGAAGTTAGCTACCTTCAATAGTATTTTCGATTTTTCACCTAGCATGGATATATCGAGTCGCCAAGTCCCCCGCGAATTCAACCCAAATGCATTTTGGGGTGAACTTTCAAGGAGTGTTAGGTACAATACTAGTTCATCAAAATGCACACATATTAGGAACCCCTGCATTAGAGTAGCCTAACGTATCCTTGCTTGTTCTCTATTTTCTCAGGACGATAGTTTGAATGTCCCGAGAATTTCTGAGTTGTACTTTCTGTCCTGTATGCTTGATGGTGTCCAACTTGACCCAGGTTCATTCTTAGCTAGGCAATTGCATAATGCTGCTGTTAGCACTAAAGGTAGGATAGTCATTGGTGGGATCATAACTACTATATCTAGATTCTTGGGTGTTAAGCCCAATCCCGAGAATAGAATTTTTGTGTCTGAGCGGCTTGATCAAACTGCTTTTGAGATTCTAAACTTTTGCAAAGTTAAGGCTGGCCGTTTGTGTTGGATTTACCATAGGGACCGGCTTTTGCTACTTTCCAATGTCGATCGTACTACTTTGATTCACCGCGGTAACCTTTACTAGGTACCTGGTGATGACGAGGTTGTTCGACTAGTACCCCACTAAGCCGCCTCCACCTACCCGCCCCTCACTCTAGTCAAGTAGAACCTAGTTCTTCCTCTCAACCACCCCTACCTGAGTATTCTGATATCCAAGACACGCTTAGGTCTATTTAAGAGGAGCAAGTTTCCCTCCGAGCATTTGTCGCTTCAGAGAGCGCCGCTCTTCGGGACTTTGTCCAAGAGTGCCACGATGAGCTTCGTGGGTTGCTTACTTCCTAGACCCAATATTTCCAAGACTATAGGTCATGTCTAAAGACTTGGTGAGATTGGCATATCTCCTATGGACAACCACCCCATCCTCCTCCACCTCCTCTTATCTGATTTTGATTTTTGCTACTCCCATTCCCCTTTTTATTATGATGTGCCTACATTGAGGGCAATGTGTGATTCAAGTATGGGGGAGTTAGTCGTCTGATGCCTATTTTTGTTTGGTGTGTTTGTTTTTTTTTTTTTTGCTTTGTATATATTTTTAGTGGTAGTTTTTGTAGTTTGTGTTTTTGTTTTGTTTTAGTAGTGCATTTAGTTTTCTTCTAGGTTGCATTTTAGTTACTTTCTTTTGTTAGTTTCTTTAGCATTTTAGTTTGCATTGTTTGTAAGAGCACACAAAAAAAAATGCAGAAAAAAACAACAAAAAAAATCCTCCGATGATGATCTTCATAGATTTGGTAGCTTTCTTTGGTTAGTTTGATCATTTGATTCGCCTAGATTGTGCATAAAAGTTTACGAATGAATTTTTGAACTGAATTCCATGTTTTGACCACATGTTGAATGCGAAATTATTTTTACCCATGAGTCTTTACATGAAATTTTGGCATGTATGTGGTAGTAAGCTAGTTATGACTGTGGTAGAAGTCCCGTGAGACTTTGAGCCTTTAGAGACTGTTTATCAGTATTAGTCTCATATTTTCTTTCATTTATGACTCTTCATTGACGTCATTTCTCTAGAACTTACCTTGATTCTCATTCAAGATCACATTTTGCATATGCATTTAGGCAATATGATTGATGCATTTTTCTTTCTTTGATTTATTTGAAACTCATGGCCAAATAGCCACCCTTGTTGTGTATTGTATCCTTTGTTAGCCCCTTTGAGCCTACAACTATTTTTTTTTTATCTGAGCCGCCTACTTTTAGCCCATGGCCAAATACTTATCTTACCCTTAAACCAAGGTTAGAGGAGCATTACATTCTTTGGCATCGAGTTTGATAGGGTACTAGCAAGGTGGATTGTTATTCTCTTTAGTGAATTTTGGTTGTTTGATGCAAGGATGCAAACATTTGATAAATTCCTTTTTTTATTATATAAAGTTCAGAGAAGAGTTTGATTTTAAAGTGCGTTACAGAATTCCCTTGGCTATTCCTCTTTGAAAAAAAGGGAAAAAAAAGAAAATAAGGAAAAAAAAAAGAGAATTAAAAAAAAAAGAAAGAAAAGAAAAGAAAACAAATTCGACGAAAGTGATTAGCCTTGGTGGGAATGTAAGGTATTTGGAATTTTCGACTCTATCTCTTTTCATTTGGGATTTATTTTGTTGATGAGTTGATATGGTTCGAGAAGGATGTAGTATGATGCAATTCGAATTGTTTAAGCTCTTAGTCTATAGCTTTTAGCTCCTCATTTCCAAAAACATTTGTTCCCCTTTTACCTTTTCCCTAAGCCACGTTACATCCACATAAAAGTCCTCATGATTGTCTAGTGTACTTGCATTTTAGTGGTGGCAAATTTGAGAATCCTATCAAGCCTATAGTAGATTTGTGTCTAAGAAATAAGAATTGAGAGAACCATCATATACATACATTGTCAAACACATGATGTTGAGTGCCACATAACTATAGTTAGGTTCTACTGGCCTAGCAAGTCTTACTCGTTTCATATGCTAGAATGATTGTATTTGACAATTTGGAGGACGATTGGTTCAAGTTTTGCATTATGGTTTATAAAAGTTTTTGAAATTTCATTCCCTATTCTGTTTTTAATGATATTTTTGCATCTTTTTGGGCTACCTTTGGATCATCCTTGCCATTTGAATATTATCTATGTCTATTCTGAGGAGGTTGTGTATATCTTTAATCCCTACATTGCTTGAGGACAAGCAACAGTTTAAGCATGGGAGAGTTTGATAAGTGCTTTATATGTACATCTTTTTAGGGCTATTTTGCCTCATTTTTAGGAGAATTTTGTACTTAATGATGTTATTTACTCTCATATTCTCGATTTATGCTTGGGTGTAGATGTTTTATGTGTTTTGTAGGATTTTTAGTCTTTTCACCCAGCATTTGCCATTTAATGGCTGTGTTTTGACCTCCCTAATGGGCATCCATGTTATGCCACAACCGTAGAGCAAAGAAAGAGCAAAAATCCAGATTCAGCACAGACCACGGTCAAACTATGGTGAACCCCACGGACTGTGGTATGGCTGTAACTGTTGCCTCTTCGTTTTCCCTCGGCTGTGTGGCTAAGATCAACTGAAATTTTCTATATATAGTGATGTTCAGCAGAGACGGAAGAGCACTCCAAGGCTTTCCAAGCAAGCAAGCAAGTAGAATTGGCCTAGTTTAGTTTAGTTTAGTTTCTCTCAAATTTTGTTCTTTGCTTAGTTTCGTGTGAGTGTTGAGTGTGAGAGTTTTGATCCTGAGGCGGTTTTGAAGCCCTTGGTGAAGGCCATCTCAGTCAAGTCCTTTCCGCTCAAGATTTTGCCGACTTTTTTGGTTAGTTTATCTTTCATTATGTCTGAGTAGTTTTCTTAGTCTAGGAATTTAGTAGTTTATGGAATTGTTATTGGATCATGTTTGATTTAAAGAATTGTGCTAATTTTAATGATTGGTTTGATTTCGTTCTATCAAATGTTTGATATGTTCTGAGTTGATTTTTGGCCAAAATTTACTTGCACACTTGAAACAATCGAGTGAACATTCGAAAGTCGACATTTGGTTGTTGGATTACTTGAATAGACTTAGCATAACTTCGTCTCGAAAGAGATATTCATATATGAGGAGGGCTAGTAAGTAATCAAATATATTAAACTTGGATTAAGTCAAATTAGTTTGAAAGAACAACGTTTGCTTAGTTTAGGCAAATTTGATTGATTTCGAAAGAATAGATTAAGTTTCCTGACAAGATTGCAATTCCTCAAAATTAACCAATTAGAGAATATCACATGTTTATTCATTCTGATCCCATTCTCTTCCATAACTTCAAAAATTCCTAGATGTTTTTCTCTTATTGATTTAGACAATTTTATTTGTAGTAGTTAATCGAATCCAATTGAAATAGAGTTTTGCTTAGCATAGACTAGGCTCGATAGATTACTTTAGTTCCTGAGAAATGATATCTTTTATCTATACTACGAACACCCGTGCGCTTGGGGTAGTGTTGGTCATTGACCCATAGTAGCGAAACAATCAATAACTTACTTCATAGTTTTGATAAAGACAAGAGACTCAATGTCACAGATAAGTTGAAGTCTAGTTAGAGTTCCGCCATGCAGATGCTATGTTAGAGAGAATGAACAAATAGTCAGAGCTCTACCTCCATAAGGGTCGAACATGTACAAAGCCATGTCATTGTCCATAGATGATATACTCAAGTCAATCTCATCCAAATAGGAATGTCGCAAAGCACTAAAAATATTTATAATTGAAGTCATTTACTCTATGATAAATCTGTAGCACTTAGGATTTCATTAAATATCACTTGATGTATTATTCTCTTGAAGGAAAACATTCCTTAACAAACTATTGCCAATATGGATCTCCATTTATTAAAAAAGATTAAAAAAAATTTATTATCATAATTAGTGAGATTATTCACATAATTGTCTTTGATTATGTTAAGGGATGATATTGCATCAGGGCAAATGAATAAATTCGGCCAAAAGTAGCCAAACACATTAAAATTCAAATTGGCCCTGAAACGAGTAGCTTTCAAAATAAAGCATTAAATGTTGTCACCGCCCTTTTCCGTCAAGCTTCCTGATTAAGTAGTTCTAGGGCAATTAGTAAGGAGATTCTTAAGGAGCAATGGCTACTTCAATGACTATCTTCAAGACAGAGAAGCCTATAAGCTTATTCCCTCTGTGAGAAGAAGGATTACGTTCAAGATCAAGGGATTTACCAAAGAGGGAGAGTTGTTACAACACCTATTAAAATCCCTGCGCACATATCTCTACATCTCAGGATCAATGGATGAGACTAAAAAAATATGCAACAGCAATATCACTTGTATCCAATGGTTCAAAAGCATCAAGAAGATTTATAAATAAAAGACCCACATGAAGTTTGAGGATTACAACACTTAAGCGAAAAAAAGCACATGTTTTATAGCTTACAAACATTATACTTATCATATTTATTTGAATTCTATAGTGTGACGTGAGTGAGTGAAAGTCACTGCTTTTGTATTGAGTGCGTTGTCCTCCTAACAGTGTGTGTATTTTAGAAGTGGGGCTTGTTAGAGTGCCTTATCAAAACTCCTATTGGCAAGGAGCGAGCTAGGGTGCCCTTGCTATAATGTGTGCAAGCTATTACAGAGTGCTTAGGGAAAACTCTACAGGAAATAAAGAGTAATGAGACTTGATAAACCTATATTTTGATCCCCTTGAGCTCCCATCTGACCCATTTTCCCTTGGTTTCATGTTGAGTCACGATAAGGAAGGGGTCAAATTTGCTTCCTTGAGTCAATGTTGTGCTTATTGTATGATTTTCCTTATTTTTAGGGGTAGAGCCGACAAGTTGAGGAAATCACATGTTTTTTTGGGAAAGGAAGCCTAGAAGACAAGTTTCGCACAAAGAAAGAAGTCCTAGGACATGCCGCAAGCTCGGAAAGAAGGTTTGAGAAGCCAAGAAGGAGCACAGTTGGTTAGACAAAAGCGCACAACTATGTAGCTATCTCGTAGATTTAAATCCCTAAACCAGTAGCTGCGCACGGGTGACAAGCGACCATGCATCAAACCGTGTGTGAGGCGCACAGTTGCCCGTGCGTCGACGCACGACCGTGCGCTCTAACGATTTAATTATTTTTTGGGACTTGTTAGGGGATATCTTTTGTTTTGTTTAGAGAGCACTTGTAAAGCGCAATTTTAGGGTTTACATTCTGAGTACTTTTGCAAGCTTTTCTAGCATTGATTTGTGAGTTAGTTCGAAGATCGATTGTGGATTCAGCATAGAATTCAATTTTGTACCTCCTTCCTTTATTCTTGCAATTGCTATCCAAGTTTTCATCTTTAATCATTTTCTTCATGATAGAGTTGGTGATTGTAATTATGAACATGAGTGAAGGCTACATTCTCAATCTTGGGTTGGGATTAGCCACTATCGTGTAGTCGAATCATGTTCTAGGTTTTCACAAATTGCACCTATGTTCTTGAATTGAATTCTTGCCTAGCACGTCATATGTTTGTTGAATTGCTTGAAAGAGACATATACACTATTCTTAACTAGGATTTGGGTTTTTAACGAAAGTTGAATCCTTTATCTATTACGGCTTTGTGAGCGATTCAATTTCTTAATGTAAAAACAATTAGACTTTCAATTGGAACTTTGGACCATTCATCTTGTGACTTTGATAATTCTAGTTTCATGAAAATAGATAACTTAGGATTGATTAGTCAATCTAGTGACCTTTGAGAGAAGTCGTAGATGTTCTTAAATTTGTAGTCACTCCATTTCAATCATTAGCATGGGTAGTTCGCATGATCTAGTTTATGATTCGCAAAGCATAATAGTGTGGTGAGCCACAATGTAAGATCTTCATTATTCATTGAAATAGTCAAGTCTATTAACATTCAGCATGATGGAATTGTTTTGGGTTTTTGTCAACCTGAGCAAAGTTTTGCCTGAATTGAGGGTTGTAAGTCAATATGGTGATTGAAAACAAGTTATTTCTGGACAAGACCTATACTTGCCGGTTGCTAGCTACAGCTACACCATGCACTTGCGGTGTTTTAACTCATCAAGACTCTTGTTGGCTATTGTTCTTCTGATAGTTAGGGAACTCTAGAAGTTGGGCTTGGCAAATCATCTTGAGAAAACATTGATTGCTAGTAAGAATCAAAGGACTTTTGTTGGGTTGTCTTAGTAAGATAGTGCACTGATTGAATCCTAAGGTCACATAAGGATCTTAGGTAGGGATGTAGCCCAAGTTGCGTCTAACATATCTGGGGCTTTTCCAGTATGACTGATAGTAATCTAACTCACAACTCTATTCCATCTATCTCTTATTTATCATCTTAAGCAAGTAATTTTCATAGTGCCAAAGTTTTTATTAGTCACCATGTTCATCCCCTCTATGGTGACTTGCCTTACTTAGTAGAACCAACAAAGCAGATGATACGCGGCAAAGTTCTTCATGGCAATAATGACTGCTAAGTTTGGAGAGAAAATTGTTGAAGAGCAAGGGGGAGATGTTGAAGGAAAAGGGGAGCTAAGGGTGTTTTGTGAGGTCAGTGATATGGTATTAACATGTTAGAGAGCAAGGGAGATGGGTTAATTGAAGTTTTTAGGTTTGGGGTTAATACATATGCCTCTGTTTTTACTATCTTGTTCTTTAATTCATGCTTTTGTCATACGCAAATATATTTTACTCAAGGTTATGTAAATTTCTCTTACATCCAGTCAATTGGTTAAGAATCATGTGATTTAATTTATATTAAGTTCATTGTTATGGTTGAATCTATTTACATAAAATCTTAGTATCATCATGTATTTTATTATGCAAATTTGTTTTGCCCAAGTAACTTGAACAGGTTCATGTTAAGATAAATTGTGTCATTCACCATGTTTAATATTATGTAGATATGTAAAAATTGGGTAATTTGAGTCTATATATAAAGTTCAATGTTATATACATTTGTTTTATGTAATGTCATGGAAATTTGTTTTCTTTAATCATATAATTCAGTATTTCAAGGTCTACGATGTGAATATGTTTTTGCTAAGGTTGGAATTATGTCAATTTGTTCTATATATTGCTAATTCATCATGTAAATCTAAATGCATGTACCTTGTGAATCTGTTTTATATCTAGTTAAGTGATTAAATTGTGTAAGTTAGCTTTACATATTGCCTTGTAAATTTCTTTTATGTTTAATTAATTTAAATAATATGAATATGTTTTATATGGTTTTATGTTAATTTGCACTACATTTAGTTAATCAATTGATGTTATACAATTTTTTTTATATGATGTAAATTAGTTTTACCTAATTTCATGTAAATTTGTTTTACATAGAGTGTCATGTAAATTTGTTTTACATAGAGTCAAACGATTGAATTGTGCAAATTAGTTTTTGCACAATTTAATGCAAGTTTGTATTAGATATAGTCAATAGATTGAACTATGTAAATTAGGTTTACATAATTTCATGTATTTTGTTATCCACATTGTCAACTAAATTAAAGTGACATAAATATGTTGTATATGATATTTGGTCGGTTCGTTTGACATTTAGCTATATAAGCTTGTTATATAAAATGTTATGTAAATTTGTTTTACTTATGGACAATCAACTAAAATTATATTAATTAGTTCAATATAAGATCACATAAATCCATTTTATAATTAATTAATCTAAAGCTCCATAAATTTGTTATTACATACAATGACATGTGAATAGTTTTACCCAAGTTTTCGTTGTATCATTGTGATATTTGAAGAAATTATGTTAATTTGTTTAACACTATTAAAGGGTTATATGAATATGTATCATTAATATAAGATTTGTGTTAATTAAATTATTAAAATTCCCAAACCATGTTGCTTGCGATGATTATGAGCTTAGTGAAAATTTCTAAATTATGACATGAATGATGGATGTTTGATAATTTATTTATATGAAAATGTCCCTAATGTCCATCTTTTGCATATACATACCTAGACATGACAAATGAAGACATCATTGGTGATGTGTTCACCAATAAAAAGCTAGATGACATTAGCAATGAGATGTAGCAAAGGAAAATTCAGCACTTTCTTAATGATTATGAGCTTTTGGAAACATTGACAAATACTGTATCTAAGCTTAAAGATATTGCTAAGGCATCATATCAAAAGTACATGAAGGTCAAGGGATAGAAAGAGAAGAATATAGCATGTGTGAAGTCATGTGACTTTGGGAAAAAGAGTTAATATGCTCGAGATTATCCCAAGACAATGAAGGAATCTTACTCCGCTTATTCTAGGAGCTACTTGTCTATTCACATGCATCAATAGCTAAGTCTCTTCCAAACTGGATTTTCAACATGGGAGCAAGAAGCCGCACTGTTCAATATTGAGTTGTTTTGTGAACTTTCATTGCTATCTGGTAGTTCACAAATTGTCATAGTGGGGAACGGCAACAAAGCAGACATTCTTAGGATAGGGAAATACTAGCTCATATTAAGCGGAATGAATTTATTACTCCTGCATGACACTCTACATGTACCTAGGGTGCAATGTTGTTTCACTATAAGAAGTTCCTTTGTTGAAACTAGGATTCTTATTTAGTTTTAAATTCAGTAGTTTGGTTTTTAAAATAATGGCAACGTGTTTAGTAATAGTATTTTTAGAAAGGGCTCTTTGTCCGTGATCAAGATGATAAATAGAACAGGGACCCATGACATGAGACCCCAATCGATTGGATCTATTTATTAAAATTTTTGAGAAGACAATGCTTTTGTGAAGATGTCAGCAATTCAGTTGGAATATATTGAATAACTAAGCCACCTAATTGAACCAATTCTCATACAAAACAATAATCAACACAAATGTGTTTATTATGATAATGAGACAATTTCTGGACAAGTGGGTGGCACAAACATTGTCACATAAGAGATGAATAGGTTACTTCAACCCCCCAAAAAAACCCCCCTACTTATGACAAATGTTAACCCATATGGGGTCAGCAGTAATGTAAGCGATAACATGGTACTCTACCACTATGGAGGAGCGAGAAATAGTGGGTTGCTTCTTTGAGCACCAAGAATTAGATTCTGCCCTAGAAAAGTAGCATAGCCAATAGTGGAACACCTACTCTCATGTCACCCCACCTAATTAGTGTCAGAATAGGCAATCATCATAGATAGATCAGTCGTAGTCTGCAAAAAGATTTGATACTCTATAGTGCCCTACAAATACTTGTAAATATGCTTGATAGCCACAAGATGATTAGTACTATGGACATGCATAAATTAGGAAACCACATAAATAGCATATATCATATTAGATCATGTTATAATGAGATATTATAATGCTCCTAGCATGGCTCTATATGTGGAAAGGTCATACACGAGATCAGCATCAGTGGAAACCTAGGAGGATCATAAAGAAAGAGGCGTACGAACTAGATTCAATGTATGAAGATGAAATTTATGGAGAGCATCGATATTGCATTTGTGTTGTGACAGAGATAACCCAATGGAAGTTTGTATCGCCTGAACCCAAAGAATGTAATGTAAGTCAACAAAGTCTTGAATACAAAGGCATTAGAGACAAGTTGAAGAAATTGAGCAAGGAGGAAATGTAAAGTGCTAGTCAAAATTATGTCATCAACATATAATAAAAGAACAATGGTATGAAAGGGTCTAGTAAATGAACAAAAAATGGTCAATTCTGCGACATTGAAAACCATAAGTATATAGAAAGAAAATAAATATGACAAACTAACCTCGAGGAGCTTGTTTAAGACCATAATAGAGTGGTGCATACAACAAAAAAGATAAGGATATTGGAGATGGACAGCCCCAGGAAGTTGTTGCATAGTGACCACCTCCTGGAGATAACTATGTAAGAAAGCATTTTTACTATCATGTTGCCAAATGGGGCAAAGTGATAAAGCAATGGTTAAAACAAGGCGAATAGTGGTGAATTTGACAACAGGACTAAAGGTTTCTAAAAAATTAGTCCCTGCTTGTTGATAATTACCTCTAGCTACGAGCTGAGCCTTGAGCAACTTAATTCTCCCATCAGAATTGTACTTCATCTTGTACACCTACTTACAAGATATAACATTCATGTTGGGTGTTCTCAGTATTAAGTCCCAAGTACTGCTAGAAACAAGAGCATTGAACTCTTCTACTTTAGCTTCGTGTCATTATTAGAGCTTTATAGTTTTAGAAAACAAGTTCGATCACTATAATTTTCAAAAACCTATAATGACAATATATTGTGAGGTTTAAAAATGCCCAATTTAGATTAGATTTACATAGGATGTAAATTAGTAGACACAATAGAAATAGAGGTGTGAGAGGTTGATTGAACTTTATTACATTGTTGCCCAATCTCAATAATCACCGAATGCACTTGTCCGTGGGCTAGGGAATTTGGTCAGTATGTAAAGAGTCTAGTCCCTTTGAGGATAGGAGCACAAGAGAAACTTTAGGTTCGTGATTGGATTGTGGTGGCTAATTATCATTAGGGCCCATCGATCGAATAGGAAAAAGAAGTGGAGGAATCGTTTGTACTTGTTTGACTAGAACTATTAACATGCAGTAGCCCACTAGAATATGTGATTATGTTTTGAGAGGAAGTCATAAATAAACGTAATGAAGAGGAATGTGTGGGATTAGCAACATTAGGCCTAGATACACAAGATGGAGAATGACTACAGATACCAAACATAAGGGGCCATGAGGATGACAAGTACATGGCACCA
>JACYFF010021512.1:0-14775 GCA_017589665.1 Selenicereus undatus | reverse complement strand
TTTTTTTTCACTAATAAGAAGTTTATTTCCTTGGCGATGGCTCACCTGGGGCCGTTTGGTGGGAGATGGAAGGAAGATGGACGGACGAGTAGGCGTGTAAGTAATTTTTGAGCAATTCATATTAGCTGTTAAAATGTTTCTAATTGTAAGTTAAATATAATTATCAAGCTAAATAAGATTGTGAGATTGAAATGAAAGACTTCAATCTACCTAGATGATCTTTTGAGTTAGTTTTTATATTAAAAGGGGAAGGAAAAAAACGCTTTATTTATTGTTGGTCTCACCACAATGTATTTAAAAATGTGATGTATTATATTGTTCGATCATAAGACTTTTTTTGAGGGTACAACCAGAAAAACCAAAGATAATATTTAATTTGATTGTTAGATATTGAGATGGAACTTGTGTATAGGGCACTTGGTGATCGTGATTCCCCTGCAAGTACTCAGAGTCTTGATACTCGATCATACCATATTAATGTCAGCCATGAAGACAAACACTACCTCTTCTTGGAGGCAATCTTGGATGGTCGAGAAGACTTGGTTCTCGAGGTCTTAAGAAAGCATCCTGATTTGATACACCACAGGGATGCCCGATGGGGCACTTCTCTCCATCGACCAGCAAATATCGGCCAAGTGGGCTTGCTGAGGTTGTTAGTCGCAGAAATGACACTAGAAGAGGCAGCCAGTATGATGCTCGAGGGGAATTTAATGAACAACACGCCCTTGCACCTTGCCCTTGAGGGATATCACAAGGATGCAGCTCGTTATTTGATAGATTTTGCGCCCATGGCAGCTTAATAAGTTAACAAAAAGGGTGTATCGCCTTTGTATTTGGCTGTTGAAAGAGGGTACGAGGACATTGTCGAGTACGTTTTCCAAATGATGACGGTGGCCCCCATTTCCCCGTCCACCAGAGAAAGCCTCCTCCTGGATAAAAAGGCATCACTTGGGCACGCAGCCATCAAAGTTAGCAACTTAGGTATGTAACGTATCAGTTATATATATTACAAAGTCTTGGATGAAATTACCAGTTATAGTGAGACGGACTCTTTTGAAAATGTCTTCTTGAAAATTTTGAATATGACTAGCTAGTGCATTTAACCTTTGATCTGATCCCTATAACACGGGCTATTTCAATATCTGATCAGATGCATCGCAAAGATAGACAGAGGGTTTTAGAAAGAGAAATTTGAAGAGAGAGAGAGAATTCACATTTTTCTATATATCATCCTCATGAAGTTGATACAGGGTCATTTATAGGAGCAGTGCTCCCGCCAATGCATAGCAGGGATGAGCTAATGAGCTGGCAAATTAGTTACAGACAATAATAACCCTGAAACTAATGATGCAACTAACTAGCAACAAATTACAGAGATGGCATATTATTGTTGATAATCCTAACAGCATTGATAAAGAAAGGTCAAAACATTCTCCACTTCTCAGTTAAATATACTAAAACTGATGTCCTCACTTATCTAACCAAGGAGATTACTGAAGTGAAGAAGATTTTCTATCTAACGGATAATGAAGGTAAGACTTTCATCGACTTCGCAAATGAGCTTAGGTGTTAGCGTGCTCGGGAGGTGTTGGTGGCACAGTGCACTGTGTACCATGGGAAAATTATCTTATTTTTACGTCAATTTAAGCAAGCCAGGTAGAGTAATGGATGTGTAAATTTGTTAGGTTGATGATACGTTTTGAACGAGAAATTTACGATGAGCTTGATTGCTTGAATTCTCTTACGACTGTACTTCATTTTCTGCACTTGTGCTCCTTTGCCAAGTAACTATGAAATCCACACCTTTTGCTCTGTACTAATTAACAACAATCAAAGATGCATTGAAATGCTGAGATTATCCCTACAAACAACTGTGTAAGTGCTATAATTATCTTCTATTGTACGTTGGTTTGTCTTTCTACCAAAATTTCTTTGGGTTTCTTTACTATTTTATGGTTGAGTGTTCATATGTTATCCTTATGAACTAGAAGATAACCGAAATGAAATAGATGCACTCATCATAACCGTTTTATTAAGTTTGTTGGATTCTACATTTATAACATATAAGCCTTAAACCTGCATAATACTAGGACGATGACAAAACACAATATAACATATGCATGACAATGTGTACCCCACAAATCTAGGCATAGTAGTCTTACCATTTCAAGCAGAGAGACCAATGCTAGGAACATACAAAAGAGTAGAACACTTCATACCTACCAAACTTACTAGCTGCTTAAATTGTGTAGTCCAGTGTACACAGCGTGCATCAGCACTCATCAAAAGCCTGTGCACTCTTAACACATGAGTTCGTTCGCCAAGTCCATGAAAGTCTTACCTTCTTGATCATTTAAACAGAAAATCTTTTGAGCTTCCGTGTCCTCTGTCAACTAAGAGCGGACATCAGCTTTGGTACATTTAACTGCAACATGAAGAATGATTCGACCTTTTCTATCAGTATCATATAGTGCCTGAGCGCAATGCAATACAAACTCCTTGACAATGCTAATATGGTCACCTCCAACGGGCTTATATATGGGAAGGGAACCTTCTCTATCATATTCCTTCACATCATTTGGAAAAATTACGAGAAAAGAACGGACTCCATGAAGACAACCTCTGTAGGCAGCATATGAAAGCAGCTTCCATCCTTTGTAATCTGACAGGTTTACAAGGTCCAGTATGTAACTTTTCCATTATCGCTTCCAGTTTGCCTATATATATGTAGCAGAAAAAAATGAACTATAGATATGTGCACATATCATGATATTCAAACATTAAAGGCCTACTTAGTTCAATACAAGTGGAATGGAATGAAATTTGATTCGTCAATATCATGTGTTTGGCATAATTATGGAATGTAATCAATTTTTTATTTTTAACTTATTTATATCAATGTAAATTAATTTTTTATTCACATTCTCTTTCCTCCTTTCTCTCTCTCAAATAACAGATCTGGCCGGCGACTTCTTCGTCTCCGGCGAACGTCCGGGCTCATCCGGTGATATCGACACCCCTTTCGCTCCTCAACCACCACCTTTCCGGCGTTGCCTTCTCCATTTTCAGCCTCTCTCTGCAGTGTCGCCATCCACCTCCGACGTCGCCTTCTCCTTTTTCAACCTCTCTCTCTCCAGTGTCGCCATCCACCACCTCAGCGCCACCACATGCTTCTCTAGGTCTCCCTCTTCGGCGCCGTCTTCTTGTTTTTCTTTGTCCTTTCTCGCTCTTCAATTCTCTCTCCCTCGAGATGTACGAGTTTGGAATTTTCCTCTCCCATGGCTGTTCAATGTTGATAGATGTTTGGAATTTTTTTTTAAATTAAAAGTAGGTAATGGGATTTAAAACCCCTCTGAATTGGGGGAATCAAGTTCCACTTAAATGGGGGACTTGATACCCTCCCATACCCTTAAAAGTTCAATCAAACAATAGATATGAAAATTTGATACCTAAAGGTATCAAATTTTATTCCTTTTTCTTCAATCAAACAAGCCCTAAAAGAGATAGCTAGCCACAAGGAAAAAGGAAGTCTGCTACATATATATATACGGAGTTAATATATATTGTAGCTATCAGCTATGTAAATGCAAATGTCGGTTAGAGAAATTCAAAGTTCAATATCATGCAAGCAAATATAAAGATGATACCTAAAAAAAAAAATCAACCCACTTCAATCTACTTTAACCCACTTCTTACTATTTTAGTCAACTTTTACCCATCATACCAAAAAAAAAAAAAATCAATTCACTTCAATCAACTTCAACCCACTTTAACAAAAAAAAAAAAAATTTACTTCAACCTACTTTAACTATTTACTAACTCATATTTCCTTCCAAAAAAAGAAGCCCTCTTCAACCAAGGTCCATGGTAACAAGCCAAGTGAGGTTCCATCCTAAAACCAATTAGCAATAGGAGGAGTAACTCACTTAACTTATATACCATGACCTTTCTTTTCAAACTTCCGATGTGGGACTTCTTTACTCATGTTGATATTCCCAATAATCTCCCCCTCACACATGAGTCTCTTCTACACCACATCAACGCACAAGCTCCCCCATGAGCGGAAGTCTTTACCAAGGTGTCAAGCCACCATCAAAAGCTTGTCCATGCCATCGAGACACGCCGCAACACACGTGTTTCTGCTCGATCAACACCTGCGTGTCACTTCACCAAGCTCATCCATGGGGTCCACCATGCCACACCTTTGTCGCCTAGCCGAATACACCATCGGCTCTGATACCACTTGTTGGGGAGATCCAAGGAAGGAGTCCACTTCAACCAAGGTCTATAGTAACAAGTCCAAGTGAGATTCCATCCTAAAACCAATTGATAATAGGAGGAGTAGTCCACTAAACTTATATACTATGATCCTTCTTTTCAAATTCCTGATATGAAACTTCTTTACTCATGGATGATATTCCCAACATAAAGTGATGCAAAGGTGATGGTACAACATAGAGGCGTTCCCCACAATCACAAATGCAGTTCCCCACAATCACAAATGCAGTAATGTTTATTGGATTATCGTACAGATCAATTGAATAGCACAGTACATATGCAGATGTCTTGTTTCATTGTTATTATGTCTCATGCATTGTTTTTGATGGTCAAGCCCATCTGTCTCAATGCGGAGACAGAGGCTCCAGGTCTCCTGTTTTTTCACATAGCAACTGCAAAGCACCGGCCATCAATTGTTAAGTCCAAGAGATTGTTTTTTGGGGGTCTTTAATGCTTCATTTTATATTACTAATTTAATAAGGGGTAAAACTCTTTGATTATAATTTTTTTTTATTTATAAGGTTTGAATTGGAGATATTTTTCAGAGAGAGTAAATGTCAAACCACTTAAACCAACCTATATTGATATCCAAAAGACATTTTTAATAACTTGCAAATTTTGGTTATACGACGTACATGTTGTATATAGATTACCATTACTTGTTAAACCAATTAATATGATAATTTAATTGTTTAACTCATTTTGATATATATAAACTTATTAAACTACTTTTCACCTTCTCATTCTTATACAATTAACAACAAATCGCAAAACCACCAAATTCAACTGCCGTTTTAAAGTAATGCTATGCAGTGCGTGATACGAAACACACAACATAATTGAACTCCCATTTCTCAAATCTCAACCGGTGACAATGTTTTGGGAGACGTGATTTGTTTAGGGGCTCATTTTATTATTTTCATTTCTTGCTCATGCACATAAATTAAAATTCTAAGGATTTTGACGGTAGATATGGGAATTTTATTTTTTTCTTTTTACAAAAGAAGTAAAATAGAAGGTACAAATTTTATCAAGGCAAGGAATTACTCACAAAAGAATAGTTAACAGTTGAAAAACTATCAAAATGTTCAATAAAAAAAATTCATATTTGTCGACATAATTAAATCTCACAATTATTTTTCACAAAGAAACAAAAAAAATCCATATTTCTCGACATAATTTTAAAGTATGCGTATCATATATCCTTCCGAATACGGTTGATTTTAAAGGATGTCTTCCGACGAGATATATATTATTATTCTTTTTTTAACCCCAATCCATATTCCATCCATATTTTCCCCCTTTCCATAACTCCTCACCTGCCCCGCCATCAATACCATATGCCGCCATTGATCAGCAGGGTGATCATTAAAAAAAAAAAAAAGCCCAGAGAAAAGTGATAAAAGGAAAAGGGTTGACCGTCAACCATTTCTCAATGAGACTCATAACCCACCATTGTTGAAGCTTGAATTAATTAATTAATAGTAAATTCAAACAATTGCTGAGCAGCAACAAAGATGAACTCAGGAGAGGGAAAGTCTGCAGGCAGCGGCAACGAAGATGGCGGAGTGGGGGCTGAACTGCTGGCCGCTACTTGGGAGGGGCATAAAGGGGACGAGATCCTACGGATGTTGGAGGCGGACCCGACCCTGATCCACGTGACAGACCCGGTCGGGGACACCGTTCTCCATATTGTGGCAAGAGCCGGTAATTTGGAGGTTGCTGAGCAGCTTGTTGGGTGGTTAGAGAAGCAGGGGCTGACCGAGGTGCTGCTCGAGCAGAACTCACAGGGGGATACACCCTTGCATGCTGCTGCCGCCAACCGCCATGAGCACGTCGCATGCCTCTTTTATGAGGCCGAATTTGCTGCAGATTGCGTAAAGAATGACGCCGGAGTGTCCCCTTTCCAACTGGCCCAGGAGGCCGGGTTCGTTTTGCAGAGGTTTCATGGACACGAGGCATCTCCTGTTTTCAAAGCGGATATTGAGATGGTTCTTGTGAGGACGGATCTTGATGAGTCCTCATGCCACAGTAGTAGTGGTGATGATGAAGATCAAGAGCTTGATGACAAATTATTGGATGACTTGTACTGGGCGGTGGAGAACGGCCGGGAAGACTTGGTCATGGAGGCCTTGAGAGACCGCCCTGATCTGGCTAGCCGTAGGCTTGGTCCACCGTTGGGCACCTTCTTCCATGTAGCCGCGAGACTTGGCCAAGTGGGCTTGCTGAGATTGTTGGTTAGGCATATGACCCCTGATGAAGCGGCCAGTTTAATACTTGATCAGGACAATGACAATGGTGAGACGGCCTTGCACGCTGCACTAGAGGAAAATCACAAGGATGCAGCGCGATACTTGATTCAGTTGGCACCCACCGCAGCTTACCAGGTAAACAAAGAGACTGTCAAGCGTTCAAGGGACATACAAGTCGGTGTCTCTCCTTTGTATTTGGCTGTTGAAAAAGGCCACCACGACATAGTCAAGTGTATGGTTCAGGCCATGCCGGTTGCCACCATCTCCCCCTCCACCAGAGAAAGTCTCTTCACGCCCAAAAGTCCGTCACTTGTGAACGTAGCCATCAGAGCTAGGAACTTGGGTATGTTATCTATAACACGACACGGGCGACTACTCGATCATTAACTAGCTAGTGCATGCTTTTGTCTTTTCTGATTTCGAACTGCTATCTATTTCAGTATCTGAATTTTGTGATTCATTCATTGATGTTTAATTCACGCTATTGTGGTACATACAGACATACTGAAAGCATTGATAGAGGAGCTTCCCGAACTTGTCAATGTATTAGACTACAAAGGATGGAGAGTTCTTTCATATGCTGCCTATAAAGGTTATCCTGATGGAGTTCGTTATCTACTTAAAAAATTTCCGGGTTACATACAGAAATATGATATGGATGGTTCCCTTCCAATACATAAGGCTGTTGGAGGCGGACATGTTACCATTGTCAAAGACTTCTTGCAACACTGTCCTCACACGTTGTATGCTGTGAGCAAGAATGGTCAAAGCATCCTCCATTTTGCAGTTAAATGTGTCAAAGCTGATGTCCTCTCTTATTTAACGATGGAGGTCACTGAAGTCAAGAAGATCTTCCATTTAAGGGATAACAAAGGTAAGACTTTCATCGACTTAGCAAACGAGCTTAAGCGCTAGGCTGCGCATGTGTGGCCTTTTGAGGCTATAAACAAATTCCGCTTTATGATGCGCCCTATTGTGTGGCTTTCTGATCTTGTAAGTTAATTTAAGGACTGTATTATGCATGTGCAATCAATAATTAGCAGTCGCTGATAAACTGATTATGATAATTGCGTAACGTATGTATTGGACTTGGTGGGTACGATGTCACATGCTGGTTATCATTAGGGAAGTCACGACCAGGCATGCCCATGCCATCGTTCGCACCAGAGGTTTGCGATTATCTGGCTGTATCCGTTGTCCATCTCTCAATTCTACCAAAATTTCTCAGATTTGTTTTCCTATTTATGATTGAGTGTTCAAATGTCATCCCTATGGACTACAAAGATGACCAAAGTGAAATAGCTGCACTAATTAAAGTCTACATTTTGGATCCTTTAAACAGAAAATATTCTCAACTTGTGTCTCATTAGTTGAACAAGAAAGAACATTAGCTTTGGCGCATTAAACTGCAAAATGAAGAACCATTCAATCTTTCCATCAACATCATATATAGTGTTTAAGGGCAATGTGATAGGAACTCTTTGATAATCTAAGGTGGCCACCTCCCATGGCCTAATGTATGGGAAGCAAAATAATTATATTTTCTGTGCTTTAGCATCGGGTCATTTGGGACTTTTGAGTGTCTTGATTTTTCTGGTGTTTAATTGTTGTTTAGTGGTAAGATTTTGGTTCCTTTTTGAATTTATGGTCATTATAGATCCTGATTTTAAAGATATTATGGAGCATCTTATTGATTCTCAACTCAAAGGATCGAGATTACATGAACGTGTTGTTAGATGTCTTGAAAAATTGATCATTCTAGAGAAGCAATCTGACAAGCTTGCCTCCTTAAAGACTCTAGGAATGTCATTTTCAAGGGTTGGGAATTCCATAAAGCAATTGTAATATTTGACAGAGCTCTCCAATTTTTATCTGTTGGTACACTAAAGTGCGCCTGGGATGCTCAGTTGATGTCAGAATCAGCGTTCGCTGTCAATTTTTGTGTGTAGGTATAATGATATCTGAAGTTGCCGCATTTAATTTCCAGCCCTAATATCTCATTATAAAATGGGATGCAATCAGGGAGTTGAAAAGTGAAGCAGAGCCATTCATAACAAGGGCGGAATCAGAAAATTTTATTAGGAGGACCACTTAATATGATCGGTCATTTTATTCATGTTCTTTCTATTCTTAAGAGACTTGTAGGTAAGAAAAGAATAGAGTATCTTATTGTTTGGTTAAAAGGGCGATGAAAGGTAAAGAAAAAAAAATTAAATTAAACAGATTGTCATAATTAATGATTGGAAGAACAAAATTGATAACTTAAAAAAATCATTTCCCTTCTAAAAATTCGGCGTGTTCCGACTTAATATTCCGACGGAAAACAGGTCCGTTGAAATCTCTAACGGAATTTCGACGGACTTTGACAAATTCACTGAAATTCCAACGGATTTTCCGACATACCTATTTTCCGACGGAATTTCCTTTCAATTTTTTTTAATATTCCGACGAAAAAATTCGTTGGAATTCCGTCGGAATTTCTCTTATAAATCCTCATCCACACTTCATTTTTCGATGTTCATTTCGTAAAATAGAAAGATAGAGATAGAAGGAGCACCGCCGCTTGCCATTGCCCCACTGTTGCCATCACCTCCTCCCACCATCTGCGGCCATCCCACCTCCATCGCCTCCTTCCGCCATCATTCGTCACCGACTTTTTGAGAAGGTTTTCTCGTGTCTAATTAGTACAAATTTGTAGTAAATTAAGTATATACATTGAATTTAATAATTTCTATAATTAGTTTCTATTTAATTATGTAAATTTAATAGTTTATATAGTTAGTTTATTACGTTAATGTTAGTTTGTTAGGATGACAATTTGTTCTCAATTTTGTACTTGGTCGTTAAAGAATTTAATTTTTTATTAATTAATTATAATTTAATGCTGATATCAATTTAACTTCAATGATGAGAATTTATTGTGTATTAGGTGCATTGGAAAATGTTTTCATAGTTGGGTAATATATTTTATATTTTTTAAAGTAAAATTTAAAAATGCCGATGAAATTCCGAAGGAATCCGCAAAAAATATTTTTTTGAAATTTTTTTCGAGCCTTTTTTGCATCCGACGGATGAGTCCGTAGGCCGTCCAATTCTGTCGGAATTCCGTTGGAAAAGCGGTCCAATGGACTTGCGATTTCCGTCGGAACACATTCCCTATCGGCCTTATTTCAACGGACGCTGTCGGTAGAAATATCCATAAAAAAAAATGTTGCTTTTCCGTCGAAAAATCTATTAGACAAGGCTAATTTTTTAGCCAATGCATTTTGGGATAGTTATATAATGTTTATTTTTATATATTTTCAAGATTTTGCTATATATTGAGAGGGGGGAACGAAAATAAATATAGTTGAAGCAAAATTAAGAGAGACAAAGTAAGTAAAGCACCCAAAAAGGAGAAAAGGAAAAACAAAAATCTATTGGGCAGCTTCATAAGCCAAATTTGAACTTGCATTGGCTCCGCCCATGATCCAGATTCCAGAATAAGCGATATGCACCTGAGCGTCTCTAACAAGTAAAAATAAACACTAGTTAGTGAGTACAGTTCATCAAAAATATTAGCTAGTGAGTTACAGTAAATACTAGTTAGTGAGCATATTTCACCAAAAATAAGTGAGAGAGCTTTATAAAAATTGGGTAAAAGTAATTTTGTATTCCATCTCGAGTGGTTGAGACAGTGAGTATACCCTCTAATTTATTAGAGGAGATAATTTGTACTTCTACTATTTCAAATAATCGAAGTATTTTTTGGACCTATAATTTCATGATTTTTTTTCCTGAATCTTGGAAGGTTCTTTCATGCAAGAATTACTGGGTCTTCATCTAATATATTTTCATAATTTATTACCCGTCTTAAATTACACAAGGAAGGAAAAGGGCCTGCTTCCCACGTGCTATATCAATCGGCCTTCGTCCCAACATATTTTTTCAGGTGATTGCTAAGATTTTCTAGATACACTTTCTCAAAAAAATTTCTAGATTGATAGTTTGCAACATCTGTCCCGTGAGGTGTGGAGGTTCTTCAAGATGCATTGAAATCCTACTAAGATTATTCGTACAAACAATTGAATAAGTTTTGAAAGTGTATTTTTAAATATATTAGTTCATCTTTCCATCAGATTTTTAAAACTTTTTTCCTATTTTATAATATTAGTGTTGATACATTATTCCTACTGACTAAAAAGATGGTGAAAATGAAACAGATTCAATCTTCATAATTACTCAGTTTTATTGGATTCCAAGCATATAACATAAGCCTTAAATTTGGATCAATGTACAGATCAATTGAATAGCAGTGGATATGCAAATGTGCGCATTGTTTTTGAGGGTCAAGTGACCTCAATGTGGAGAGAAAGGCTCCACGTCTGCTATTTTTTTTCACGTACGTGGCAAGCCTAACATGCTGTCCAGCAATTGTCACATCCAGGGGGCACTTTTGATAACATGCATATTTTGATTTTATCACATGCCATCGTATATGTTACTGCTATTCGTCAACCAAAAGGAGGAGTTGCCACCTATTGTTTGAACATAGTTACTTGACATGACCTTCTAACAACGAAAGTTGTTCAAACGCATACAATTAATTATTTTACTCTTTTACAAGTTAATCATTTGTTTTATTTTATTTCGTACGTATTCCTTTTTTTACAGGACAAGATTTTAAGGGTCTATTTGAATGGATAGTAGAGGATAGTAAAAAAGAGTAAGAAAAAGTAGATACTTCTTATTTTGTTTGGAAGTAATAAGAGGGTAGTAAGAAAGGGGAAGGAAAAGTAATTCTTATTCTTCGTTACTCCCCATTTCCCTTAAGTTTCTTACTCTACAATTTGGACTGTAAGGGGAAGTAAGTAATTAGAAAATGTAACGAATCGATCCAAAATCATACAACCCAATCTACAAACGTGGCAAATCCAACAATTGGGCCCACAAATCAAATTATCCCACCCAAAAGTGGAAGACCTTGTTGATATGTTTTCTGGGTTTGAAATTTATAAACTTGACATATTTCTTTTAAATTGACAATGTGGGACAAAGTTTCCTTACAATACACATTCATAGATACAGATGGTTGGGGTGTTACATACTTACCCACTCACAGAACGCGACGTCCTCATCGTGGGCCATGAAATATCCTCCCTAAGCAGGCTTCCAGGAGGATTAAGCCCACCAGGTTGCTACCACCGGTCTCCATGTGTGACACAACCTAGTTCCCTTGCTGGATCGGGAGGGTCATGGAGACTGCATAGTAGGTTCCAACGTGGCCCACACATTGCGGAAGAGAGTTAGCTCTGATACCAAATGTAACGCATCAATCCGAAATCACACAACCCAACTCACTAACATGGGAAGTCCAACAATTTGGCCCACAAATCAAACCACCACACCAAAAAGTGAAAGGCCTTGTTGATATGCTTTCTGGGTTTGGAACTTATAAACTTGACATCTTTATTTCAAATTGATAATGTGGGACAAAGTCCCCTTACAATACATATTCACAGATATAGATGGTTGGGGCGTTATAATAAGGAGGGTTACCATATATATATATATATATATATATATGGCAATAAAAGTGTGTACTCTTGAAGGTATAGAATAATTTGTCCATATAATTGATCTTAGCTATTACACATATAGGCTTTATTTGACAAACAGTTATTAGTTATTAGATGTTAACTATTTATATTAGTTGTTAGCTGTATGTTGGCTGTTTGAATTAGTTGTTTGTATTAACTGTTTACAACAAACTCCCAGTGTGGGTCCCGTTTTCACGGGGTCTGGGGAGATCCAGCTGTAGGCAACCTTACCTCTACCGGTATTCCTACCCATAGAGAGGTTGATTCCTGTATTAACTGTTTGAATTAGCTATTTATAGAAGAAGTGTTTGGTAAAATTAACTGTTTTTAAAAAAGATATTCAATAAAATTTCATTTGTGGTCTTATCTCTAAATTACTTTTTAATTAAAAATAATTTTTTCATTTACTAGTTATTTTATTTTCTTTCAAAAAAGAATTAATTTGATGTCATATGTGAAAATTAACTTTATTTATAAAACCTTAATTTGTTACTAGTTGTACATAATTTGTATTCTTATTAATTATTTATTTCTTTTCAACTTTTGTATATCTATCTACATGATAATGATGTCTTAAAATATTATTTTATTATTTGCTATATATTTTTTTTATTATGAATTAAAATTTATATACTCGAATGATTTAATTTTGGACATATTAAATTTAAATAATACACAATATCAAATATCATTACAAAAGACTAATGATATATGGTGTAATTTTTTCAAACTCTTGAGTAGTTATGCCGTTTTCATAAACAACTATCCCAAAATGCTAATGAAAATGAGAAAGAGTTGTTTGAGTCCAAACACCTCTTTCACATAGCTTCTCGATCAAACACTAATTTAACTATTTTAACTAGATCTTTTTTAAAAAAAGAGCTTTTAAAAAAAAAGAATTTTATAAGAGATTTTAATTATTTTAACTAGTTAAAATAATTAAAACTCTTCAACAAGCTCTTTTTTTTCAAAAAGGCCTTGCAATCACACACCTAATAGTTAATTACGGATATCATTATTCACACATAATTATACAGTTATTTTTTCCATTATTTGACGTTGACTTGGTTGACTAGATGGGGACGCGTTTAAGTCGTCTTTGGGATGGGTGACACATCGCTGTAAGCAGTGCCACGGGGATAATTTGGAACTTCCGAAATTGCCTGAAAATTCAGCTTAAGCCACTCGCCAGTGGCATCCCCTGCAACATCCAACGATATACTTAAATATCTCGCATAAAAAGTGAAAATTGTTGCTCAGTTAGTGCATTAAGCAATTAATTGTAAATCCAAACAATTGATCATGAACTCAGGGGAGGGAAAGTCTGCAGGCTGCAACGAAGATGGCGTACTGGGTGCTGAACTACTGGCCGCGGCTCAGGAAGGGGATAGAGGGGACGAGATCCTAAAGATATTGGAGGCAGACCCGACCCTGATCCACGTGACGGACCCTGTCGGGGACACGACCCTCCACGTTGTGGCAAGAGCCGGTAATTTGGAGGTCGCTAAGAGGGTTGTTGCCTGGGTAGAGATGCACGGGCTGACTGTGGTGCTATTTAAGCAGAACTTACAAGGGGACACACCCATGGACGTTGCCTTCGCGAACAGCCACAAGCACGTCGAAAAACTCTTTCTTGATCTAATAGCTCCTAAGGCCCCTGCGACATCAGATGTTGAGTTGGCTCTCGTTAATAGTGATCTTTATCAATCATGCTACAGTAGTAGTGATGATGAAGGAAATAATGACCCCGACGAATTGTATTTTCCCTTCTTCGATGCCGTACTCGATGGCCGAGAGGACTTGGTCCTTGAGGCCTTAAGAGAGCACCCACATCTGGCTAACCGCCATAGCCCTCACTTCGGGACAGGGACCTTTCTCCATGTAGCTGCACGAGTCGGCCAGGTGGGCGTGCTGACATTGTTGGTTAGGCATATGACTCCTGATGAAGCAGTCAGTTCAATACTTGATCAGGACAATGACAATGGTGAAACGGCCTTGCACGCTGCACTCAAGGCTGATTGCACGGAAGCAGCACGGTACTTGATTCAGTTGGCACCCACCGCAGCTTACCAGGCAAACAAAACGGCCGGTGTCTCGCCTTTGTATTTGGCTCTTGAAAAAGGCCAACACGACCTGGTCCAGTGTATGCTTCAAGCCATGCCGCTCACCACCATCTCCCTCTCCACCAGAGAAAGTCTCCTTGCGCCGAAAAATCCTTCACTTGTAAACGCCGCCATTAGAGCCAAGAACTTAGGTACGTCACTGACTACAAGGGAATTTTTCAATTTGCTTCTCCGTTTTTTGGTTCAATTACTAACTAACATTCATAAATTAGGATCCTTGAGACTTTCAAAAATAATTTCTTAAGTACTTGAAAAAAGGTATATAAATTTGCGGTGTTCGTTAATTTCTAGGTACAACAACAATAACAACACTTTTTAATATAGGTTTAATTTTTGTAAGGTCTGAAAAGATTTAGATGTAGGCAACCTTACCTCTACAGACATCCACCCATAAAAATTGGTTAAATCCTAAGTGACTTTAAAAAATATTTTTTTAACATTTTTAAAAAATTATATATGTTGGCTAACTAACAGGTGACTAACTTTTTTGAACTAGTCAAATTGAAAATAGAATGTTTCTAGTGATTCAATTAACTGGCTGTT
>JACYFF010021508.1:0-15957 GCA_017589665.1 Selenicereus undatus | reverse complement strand
AAACGAATAATAGCTTGATTTCGTTTAGTTTTTTTTTCACTAATAAGTAAGTTTATTTCCTTGGCGATGGCTCACCTGGGGCCGTTTGGTGGGAGATGGAAGGAAGGTGGACGGACGGGTAGGCGTGTAAGTAATTGGAGCCAAAGATGTGGTCAGTGTTTTACCCAGTTCACTGTAAAGCCAACATGCAATGTTGATGGATGTATTGATTTGTAGGAAAAGTTTCAGAAATTACTGTGCTTGTGTAACGCCATAATACTTGTTTAGATGAGTAGTTGAAAAAAGGGTTTTCGGTAAATCTAATTATTAATTAGGTTACTTGATTAATGTAAATTGACAAATTATATGGATAATTTTCAAACATAAAATTTTCAAAGGGTATATTTTGACCAAGAAATATAAAATACTACTTTTTAATGCCAAAAACGAATACCATTAGTTTTTTAGAAACGCTACCTGAAATATTGAATGCTACTTGAAAAGCTAACCCAAACATTACATTACTGAACACTAATAATTGACTAATTAGTGTCTATGGTGAAAATGATAAACACTACTCTAAATGTTATTGCTTAACACGACCTTAGTCTTCTCAAACTATGATTTTGACATGCAATTAACGTATAATAAAGCTAATTTTAGGGGCACGAAGACGCTTTTGTAATTTTAAAAGTTTATAATCCTTTGACGCAAACGTGAGAGGGTAAATCATAATTTAAAAAGGTCATGAATGTAAAAAATATTTACTAAAACCTCGAGGAGTAAATAAAAATACTTCAAAAATCGTTACATGAATGACCCACAAAGCACACCTAAAATTATGGTTTAAACATCATAACAAATACCTAGAGCCGATTTCACTTTAGGTTCACCGTTTTTTATTTTTCCCACCGATATAAAATCATAATTCGATGCACCATTTTGTCTAAAGATTTGAAAATTGGCATAATTTTGGTTGACTGGTACGTAAGCTATTGACGTTGACTTGATGTTGACTTAGTAGAATAAAAGTAACATAACTTAACCACTAAAAACTGTATGATGCAAAAGAAAGGACATGGAAACTTCATGAATTACACATTAATTATGCATCTTTGTTTGACATCTAAGCCACCAGCAACATCATCGATCTCATTCAAGACTCTTATTCCAGACAATCGTGGGCAGCGGCTCGAGACGGTCGTGGAGGGACCGAAGTTATACGGACCTTGAAAGAGGATCCGACCCTGATCCACGTGGTGGACCTGGTTGGGGACACGATCCTCCATGTTGTGGCCAGAGTGGGTCGTTCGGTGGTCGCTGAGCAAGTGGTCCGGTTTGTCAAGAAGCAGGGGGTAACAGAGGTGCTAATTGAATTCGATTTTAAGTTATTTAAATCGAATAGTCAAATGTAGGAAGACCATAATCCAAAAGTGCTATGTAACACTAATTAATTAGTCATTACACACTTAGCCGCTAAGGTTTGATAACCCCGCTAAATTTACAGCATATTGATGTTCTCGCTTGGCATTATTCGGGTGACATTTGAATTAGGCATATGAATTCAAAATCGAGCAATAAAAAGCATAATAGTAAGAGCATTCGCAACCTTTATACTCTCATGTCAATTGTGAAATTTTTTTGCCACGTGGCAACTTTTCATTTGCTTTCACATTTTGTGTCACGTGGTGGGGAACGCCTGTGCATTCCCTGATAAGTTTCACTTTTTGTTATTTTTTTTGTTTTCCCTTTCTTTTTTCTTAAAAATATAATTTAAGTGGTTAAAAAAAATTATATGTTATAGGGTGGGTCCATAATAAATATTTTATTGGATGATTCAAATTGGAGTTCTATAGGTTGTAGAAGTGGTGGAATGCAAGTTTAAAAAAATTGAAACTTTTACTGATGTGGCAAGCTTCATTTCACGCTATTTCACACCTTCGCTATTTCATACTATTTCACACAACACCGGTAAATAGAAAACGTGCTTTGAATGTAATATTAAGTACGATAATAGAAAACGTTCCCCTAAACTGCGTGCTTTTATATTGGATTTGCAAAATGATAAATGTCTTACTACAGGACACTTCTTAAGTGTCTTATTTTGGCCTGAAACTCATATTACAATGTCTTTAACTTGATAAAAATATTATGATCGAATAGTGAAGACATGTTACAACTTATAAATTATGTAAACTCATTTTTTATTCATAATTTACGACATTTCGAAAGTACGCGCATCATATACCTTCGCGGATAGGGTTGATCCGCTTAAGGCGTCATTTAATACTTTGTCACTGTAACTGACACATATTTAAGCTTAGTCATTTATAAATAAGTATAATCATTGAGAATTTGGAGATTTTAAATTATAGAATGCATTAATTTAAAATAAGATAAGATATTTAAAGGTGTCTTACAGTAAGATACATATCACTACTCATTGGATTTTTGTAGAATTGAATACCACTATGTATACGCAATTGTTGTTTCATTGTCATGTCTTTGTCTCTTTTTGGGGACAGGCTAATCTGTTCCCTCACTGTGAAGAAAGAGGTTCTAGATTTACCTTTTTTTTTGTGTGATACGTACAAAGTGGGAAATCGCTAGCGAAGGTGTTGTGTCCGCCAATTATTGCATTCAAATTAGCTTTTCTAGTATCGAATTTAATAATTTCACTTGTATTCAATAGACCCTAGCTATTATGTATGACATAAACAATGGCTGAAAATACGCGTAGTAGATGATGGAACGAGTCAGATTTTAGGTCATGATCGGATCCATCCGTCAGTTATTTATCACACATTTCATTTAACTAGTCTTTTTGTGTTTTTGGGGGGCATATGTGCAGGCATGCAATCTAACATGGGAGGTGAGAGTGGTGGGATGGGAGGTGAGCTATGGAGCAGAATTTGTGCCAAATGCTAAAGATGGTTACACTGTAATTATCCAGAAGATTAGGAAGGTGGGTCCTACTGAAGAGACCATAATTACCAACAGCTTCAAGAGCAGTGAGCCTGGCAGGGTCCTTCTCACCATTCACAATTCCTCCTCCAAGAAAAAGAGGCTTCTTTATCGCCTCAAATCCATCCCTGCTTCTTCCTCTTTCTGAAAAAAATAAAAAATAAAATCTTCTTCTATTATTATTATAATTACATGCATGATGATATTATTATTTTTTTATTTTTTCTCTTAGTTTTGTGACCTTTTTTGGATCCATGAAATTTTATAGTGTAATATATGAAGTTTTGGTTATATATGGAGTTGAATGTGTACCTGTTTTTTAAAAAAAAAGTTTTTTTTTCATTTATAATGAAGCAACATTTATTTACATATGTGAAAATCCAAATCAAATACCCAAAAATCCCGCCACCAGATGGGGTGTTGGGATGTTTGATATAGCAACGTTATCCTTGAATTAATTGTAAACTTACGAAGAGACCGGTTTCAATTGATTCTAGATTTAAAAACTGTAGAATACCTACTGTTCCACATAAACGAAGCAGATGAAGTTTGGAGAGAAATTTTACTTTAATTCGTACAAACTATAGAAAAAATTTAGAGAGATATTCTAAAAACGGTAGACCCTAGATTTATTACATATATATAATATGTAATTGATTTTGTAAGGAAGAGATCTTTCATATCAAGTTTCAAGAAAAGATTTGTAGAATCGAGTGTAGTGTTGCATGTACGTAAAAGTTTGCATTTAGATTTCAGGGCGTAGTAGTTGTCTAATTGTCATGTAATTTTGAGCAAGCACAGATTTCATCAACATTGTCTATTGCTGTAGGAGTTCTAAAAATAAAAAGCCCTTAAACTTTTGGTCAATGTATGTAATAAAATGCCCCTCAACTTAAAAATGAGCTAAATACCCCTTGATTTAATTGAGTTACTTTATTAATTTTATTTTTTTATGCTAATTGATGATTTGGCTTCCCTAAAATGTGATATGGCAAGATTTGGAAAGAAAAAAGTCACAGAAGCATGTTCTTGCTTAAATAGATTAAATAATTTGTCCAGAAAAGTTACATAGTCTACTTTACACAATTATATTGAGTGACAAAATATAAGATAAATTAAAACCGTACAGGCTAGACAACATTATTGTATTTTAGTGATTTGTATTCGAAATGTAGAATTAAGACAACTACTTCCATCAATTTATAACATAACTTTTTAATTTCTTTAATTTAATTGATAAATTCATAATTTCATCATACTTGA
This sequence comes from Selenicereus undatus, assembly GCA_017589665.1. NCBI lineage: Eukaryota > Viridiplantae > Streptophyta > Magnoliopsida > Caryophyllales > Cactaceae > Selenicereus > Selenicereus undatus. Next base: position 11,751 of record JACYFF010021508.1, on the reverse strand, counting down.
GTTAGAAAAATATTACAGTAATCAAATTATTATAAACATATATGGATTATTCTTTTTCTTTTTTTCTTTTTTCTTTTTTCCTTTTTCTATATAATTATTTCATAGACTTGTTTGAAACAAATTGAGGATTTCATTCCTATCAAACGAGCACATCGCACTCTTACATCACCTTTTGTTGTCTATTTTTTTTATACTCTCTTATTTCTTGATAATTTTTTCACCTTTCTTGAAAAATTACTAAAATGCTTTTTTTGGTAGAAAATTGCTTGTGTTTATAAGATTAATTAAAAATAAATTTCACATGAAAATTTAAAAATGTCATATGCTATGCTCTAGAAATTAGGTTCACACATAGTTGATTATTCCCCCTCCTTCTATACAAAAATAATTATATATATTAATTTTGTGTTTTATACATGCCCCCAACATGATTTGATTTGAGAATACTTAAAGTAATTTTTGAGCAATTCATATTAGCTGTTAAAATGTTTCTAATTGTAAGTTAAACATAATTATCAAGATAAATAAGATTGTGAGATTGAAATGAAAGACTTCAATCTACCTAGATGATCTTTTGAGTTAGTTTTTATATTAAAAGGGGAAGGAAAAAAACGCTTTATTTATTGTTGGTCTCACCACAATGTATTTAAAAATGTGATGTATTATATTGTTCGATCATAAGACTTTTTTTGAGGGTACAACCAGAAAAACCAAAGATAATATTTAATTTGATTGTTAGATATTGAGATGGAACTTGTGTATAGGGCACTTGGTGATCGTGATTCCCCTGCAAGTACTCAGAGTCTTAATACTCGATCATACTAGATTAATGTTAGTCATGAAGACAAACACTAAATCTTCTTGGAGGCAATCCTGGATGGTCGAGAAGACTTGGTTCTTGAGGTCTTGAGAAAGCACCCTGATTTGACACACCATAGGGATGCCCGATGGGGCACTGCTCTCCATCGACCAGCAGATATCGGCCAAGTGGGCATGCTGTGGTTGTTCGTCGCGAAAATGACACTCGAAGAGGTAGCCAGTATGATGCTCAAGGGGAATTTAATGAACAGCACTCCTGTTAGGCGATAAATTGTCGCATTTTACATGCCTTTTTCATCTGATTTTAGCTCGTGTAATAATCTAATCTTTTTGTGGTCTAATTGGGCTAACCCCATGAAAATAGGTGGTTAGGCTAATTAGACTAGCTCATGACCCTTGAGAGAGGGCTTGGATGGTCCTTGATGGTGCAACCGATCATCTCTAGTTCGTGATGTAGTTTGGGTAGGTTAGGACTCGTCTCGATTTGTTGGCTCGTCCATTGGTCAAATCACAACTCCAAGTCGCTTTTTCTATGTTTGTTAGCGTAGTTTAGTTTTCCTCTTTCACCTTTGATCTCGCCTAGATTGATACGCTCCAGTGAACTCTGGTAGTTGGAAACACAATTCCCTGTGGACGACACCCCAAGTACTCAACGATACACCTTGCACTTGGGGTTTATAAATATTAAAACTGTGTTTTTTCCCTAACAAGTTTTTGGCGCCGTTACCGGGGAGTTGGCGTTTTTCAATATTGTGGTTTACTTAAGCATTCGAGGCTAGGCATTTAGAAAATCCAAAAAAATTAAAAAATCAAAATTTTCAAAAAAAAAATGACAATTTTTCGCTTCCCTCAGTATGAGCATGAATTATTTTGGAAATATTACGATAGATTACATGATTTTCTTGCTCATTGTGATTATTGCTTAGAGAAGTGGGAAATTTTGAACATGGTCTATGAGGACGTGACTTGTGAGACCCGTGCTCTTTTGGAGCATTGGGATTTCTGTGCTCGAAATGTTGATGAAGATTGGGAATTACTTGAGTGGTTGGCTAGGGATACTTATGAATTTGAAACTTGTCAATTTACTTCCTCCACCCCATTCCCCTGCGTTCCTAATTATACACCTCTTGCGTGTGAGATCTGCCATTGTTCTGACCATGATAGTGTTTATTGCCCCTATCATATTTCTGCTGATGGTTTTGCTAGAATTTCTAGTATGATAGAGCCAATGAATGAGCAACAAGTTAAGCTTGCTAATCGTATGCGGGAGTATGACCTATCACATAAGACTAACCTTAGGGTTAATTTTTCTGAACTTGATGTTAAATTATGTGATGATGGTGCGTCTTCTCTTACTCTAGAGTCCGGACTAGAGAAAGTATCTGACCCTCCCTTCCCTACTTTACCTCTTGTTGCTCCATCCCTACCTAGCACCCTTCAGGACAACGCTATGACATATCTTGATCCACCTTTCCCTTTGGCTCAGTCGACGGAGTTCGAGGTAGGTGAGATATTTTGTGTTGATGCTACTATTGATGGGGATGATTTATGTCTTGAGTCAGACGATACTTTTAGTGAGGTGCATGATCTCGACGAGATTCTCGAGGGGGGGTCCTGTGTGGATGTTGTGGCTGCAATTTCATCTAGTCCTGATCTTACTGACCATGTATCCCTCAACCCCCTTGATATTTCTCCTGCTTCTTCGTGTTCACTACCCTCCCCTTCCCCTCAGTATTGTGATCTCTCACCGATTGACTCTCTTGCAGTGCTCAAGGGGAATGTGGTTGACTGTTTTGAATCCTTAGGTGCTTTTAGAGGGTATGACCCCTCCCTTGACCCTTATAGTCTATACCTAGAGGACATGCATGGAAAAATCATCTTCCCTATTGCATTCAACCATTCGACAGATTTTTCTAAGACATTTGATAAATTTATAAGAGCACTTACTATCACTCCTATATTCATGCTTGGGTGCTCTTACTTACACTCATCTGAGTTGCAGGCTCAGGTGTTTGATAAACTTTTGTGAGCGTTGACGGCATCTGAGTTGGCGATGCGCATCCTGAACGCCGTCGAGGAGTGGCTGATGCTCCTCGCGCTTCCCCAACCTCGTCCTAGCGAGGTGTAGTTCGGGTACATCCTGGTATAATCGTTCTCACTCTCTCTCCCTCCTCTTTTCTTTTCTTTCTTTTTCTTTTTGTATAGTTGTGACTATTAGGTTGTGTTTCTTTTTTTCTTTTTCTTTAGTTGTGGATAGTTGAGTTTGTGTCTCTGTGGTTCTTGTGACTATTCGGCTCCCAATGAGGACATTGTGAGATCTAGCTGTGGGGGTGGAGAAGTCATATACCCTTTTATGTATATTTTTTGTGAAACTGTTTCAATTTTTCAATTTTGTATGGTTTTTCGTTTTGGCTTTGGGAAATTTTTGTGCTGTTGTGATTGGTTTTTAATCTTTGATAGCCTAGTTGCGAGCTTGTATATGGGTCGAGCATGCATGATGGAACACTTGTCTGTAATGTTGTTTTCGGTTCCTCATAATAACCCCATTTCACATGTGCGGTTTTGTGCCTACCTTATACACTTAACCATTGACTTTTGGTGTTAATTGTTGAAGTTTGGGTTTAAAGACGCTCTGTTTGGTTCCTTGGCTTCCTATTTTGGCTTCATTTACCCAAAAAAAAACAAAAAAAAACGAAGTGGAAAACAAAACCCCGCTTCACTCCGGTACCGCTCTTTGAGCTTGAATAAGTGCAAAGCACATCCAAATAAAACCCCTAAATAGGGAAGAAGCCCAAATATGTGCTAAGTTGTTCCTCCGGGAGTTCAAGGCCTGATAAGCCAAGAACTACCCACCCGGGCGAAGGAGCATAAGGAGAGAAGCGAGAGAACAACAAAAAAAGAGAAAAAGAAAAAAAGCCCCAAAGGGGGAACGAAAAAAAAAGGGGGAGCAAAAATTAAGGGACTCATAAGCCAAGTGGAGATGACCTTTGGCCCGAATTTAGCCTAGCATCGAGAGTCAATACACTTTGCACTGACCACCAAGGCGTACTAACCGTGTCATTGTATTATGTGGGGTGAAAAATGAGAGTCAGGATGCATTTATAGCCTATGTGTATCTTGAGTGAAGGCTTTGCTTGTATATGACTTCGTAGCTAGGTTGTTAGGGTGATGAGATCGATCTCGATATGTACATGTTTCCTTTTTTTTTTTGCCTTGTATATATGTTTTGTTTTTTGATAAAGAGAAAAGAATTCAAAAATATTTCAATGATTTTGTGGGTAAATCATCTGCAAACCCTCATGAGACCTCACTCGTCCACTTGGGGGAGCCAATGAGTTTAAAGGGCTTGTTGCATATGCTAAATGCAACCGTGATTCCTACGAAAGTGAGTTAGGTTCCTATGTTAGTTTTTCTTTTGTTTTGCTCGAGGACGAGCAAAAGATAGGTGTAGGGGTATTTGTTAGGCGATAAATTGTCGCATTTTACATGCCTTTTTCATATGATTTTAGCTCGTGTAATAATTTCATCTTTAGAATTTTTCTTGTTTTATTAAGTAATCTTTAGGATTTTTACTTGTTTTATTTACTTTTGTAGGTAATAAGTTCAATCGGACAAGTGCCGCAAAAAGGAGTGAAAAGGGGTCAAAAACGAACAGAAAAAGTGCGCGCAGGCAGAAAAACGACATGGCCACCCCATGCCAGGCGGCATGGGCATGCCACCTGTCCAGTTTCGGCCTGTTTCGACTTCTATTTAAAGGGCTTGCTTTGTGATTTTTACGGGGGGTCGCTCGGGGTTCGCTTGGGGCTTCTCTCTGGCGATTTCTAGGGTAGTTTAGTTTAGGTTTTAGCCAATAAAAACTCCATTGAGGAGATTAGAATAGGATTGTATTGAATTAATTCTGGATTCAAGCACTAGGATTTTAAGTTCTTTGCTTCAATTCATGAGTCTTCTTCTTCTCTTCCTCTCTATTTCTTGTTTCGTTCTTGTTTTAGATTTTGTTAATTTAGTTCATATGTTTGGTTTTGATTTGAGTCAATCGTTTAGTTTTTATGTTTAATTCATGTTCGATTGCTTGTGAGAATTAGTTTAGTTTCATGCCTCTTTTCTTTGTTTTGTTCTTCAAGTTTATGTTCTTGTTTGTTAGTTTAGGTTTTGATGTGTTTGCGATGATTAGTTGTTAGATTTTGTGGCCTTGGATTGTGATTAACATCTTGATGGCTAATTAGTCTTGTATTTGGCCTAACCATACCCAATCTATGCTTAGAACCTAGAGTTTTTCTTCACGCCCGCCAAGTGTTCGATAAAATACTTGAGAGAACTTTCATCCATATTTTTGGACGATTGACTTATGCTGAGAGGTGAGGTCAATTAGCTAGTGTGAGAGAGGGAATAGCCGAGTTCGGAACATGAAAACAGTATCCGAATCGAGCTAGGTCCGGGATTTCTAGTTTTGTGGTCTAATTAGGCTAACTCCATGAAAATAGGTGGCTAGCCTATTTAGACTAGCTCATGACCCTTGAGAGAGGGCTTGGGTGGTCTTTGATGGTGCAACCGATCATCTCTTATTCTCAGTGTGGTTTGGGTATGTTAGGACTCGTCTTGATTAACTGGTTGATCACTTGGTGAAACCATAAACCCAAGTCCCTTTTTGTTTATTTGTTTTAGTTGTTTAGTCCTTCTTCCTTTACTCTCTCTCTCTGGCCTAGATTGAGATGCTTTAGTTAGCTCTGATAGTTGGAAACACAACTCTCTGTGGACGACACCCCAAGTACTCAACGATATACCTTGCACTCGGGGTTTATAAATATTAAAACTGTGTTTTTTCCCTAGCAACGCCCTTGCACCTTGCCCTTGAGGGATATCACAAGGATGCAACTCGTTATTTGATAGATTTCGCGCCCATGGCGACTTACCAAGTTAACAAAAAGGGTGTATCGCCTTTGTATTTGGCTGTTGAAAGAGGGTACGAGGACATTTGCAAGTACGTTTTCCAAATGATGCTGGTGGCCACCATTTCCCGGTCCACCAAAGAAAGCCTACTCATGGATGGCATCACTTGGGCACGCAACCATCAAAGTTAGGAACTTAGGTATGTAACGTATCAGTTATATATATTAGAAAGTCTTGGACGAAATTACCGGTTATAGTGAGACGGACTCTTTTGAAAATGGCTTCTTGAAAATTTTGAATAAGACTAGCTAGTGCATTTACCCTTTGATCTGATCCCTACAAAGCGAGCTACTTCAGTATCTAAATATTATGCATTTACAAGTTTGTTTACATGTAGGTATACTTGAGGCATTAATGGAGGAGCTTCCCAAACCTGTCAATGCACTGGATTACAAAGGATGGAGAGTTCTTTCGTATGCAACCTACATGTAAAAGGCTATCTCAATGGGGTTCGTCACTTGCTTACAAATTTTCCAAACTCAATGAAGGAGTATGATCGCGATGGCTCCCTTCCCATACACAAGGCCGTTGGAGGAGGCCATGTTAGCATTGTCAAAGAGTTTTTATTGTATTACTACTAAAAAATCTGCTTTTTCCGACGGAAAATGCCAATAAAAAAAAGAGACTGTCGGATAGGCCGACGGAAGGATGGAAAAAGCAAAAAGGGTAGACAGACGTTCCGACGGAACGATCGGATTCCATCGGAATGCCGACGGAAATCTGATGGAAATTCCGTCGGCCCACCAGTCAAATTTGACCAAATCTCTGCAAAAGAAGGCTGCAAATTTTTTTTAAAAAAAATTCCTTGTCAAAGAATTAAACGCCCAACACAGTGTTTCGGGCTTCATTTCGCCCGAAACTAGAGAGAGAGAGAGAGAGAGCGCGCGAGGTAGAGAAAGAAGGAGCGAACACCGCCAGCCCGCCGTCGCCGTGCCTATGTGACGCCGCCGCCGCCCACCCGTCGACCGGCCACCACCCAGCTGCCCAGCCCACCGGCAACCCCAACTCCACCACCACCACTTTTCTCCTCCAAATTCAAGTAAGTGATATTTATATATATGTAGTGTATTTTTTTATGAATTTGACAAATTTGAGCTAGAATTTAACAATTATGTGATAATTTGTATTTGTTGTTGAAATTATGGGTTTTGAATTTGGTTGTGTTGATGTGAATATGAAAGTTTAATATGTAAATGTTGTTTGTTTAGGTTGTAAGGTTTCAGTTTGCAGGTTTTGTGTAAATTGTAATTTGGGTTAGCTCGAAGTGCCCATTTTTTTGGTCAAAATTTCTCAAAAATTATGACAGAAATATCGACGGAGTGTCGACGGATTCCAACGGGTTGCCGACGGAATTCCGTCGAAAATCCGTTGGAATGCTGACGGACATCTGACAGCAGATTGCTTTTTTAAAAAACTGTGGTGGCTGGTGTGGGAGGCGACGGATTTTCTTGCCGTCCGACGCAAGATTTTCCGTCGGAATCTTGTGCCAACGGCACAACTTTCCGTCGGAACCGTGCCGACAGAATACAATATTTCGTTGGAACCCGGTTCCGACCCGCTATATTCTGACGGCACGACTCGGTCGGCTATTCCATCGATAAATCATTTTTCCGACGGAAAAAGTCACTCCTTTACCACACTCTAACCTTGTAACGCCACGCCCAAAGGGAGTAGGCGCGTCACCGCCGTGGACGCTCGGATAGGGGCGCCCACATGGCTCTATGAACTTATTGACTTTAATTGACCTGTTAATATCCAATAGCAGTGGAAGCTTTTATCGAAATCTAACCAAAGTTGGCCGGGTAGGGTGATCCTAAAACATGCATTACATACATACTTAGACCATATTAACTTACATAATAATATTAACTTAAAACATACATATATGTCTAAAATAAAACATATAAAATTTATACACATAAATAACACATTCACATATTAGTCGAAGTTAGTAACTAATAAAATAGAAAAAATTTGGGGTATTACAAACCTCAACCTTTTTAGCATATAATATTGAGGTTCTTCTCCTGACTGCTTCCTTCCATATGATTTCCCCTTGAATTCATCTAATAATTCACATGTACGAGTATGATATTGAAACCTTCTACTAAATGCATATTTGTGGCAATACTTCACAAACTCTTGCCCACTGTCAAAACACATTCCTACACATGGGTCGGGTACCTTGTTTGTATTGTTTGATCCATCACCGTCTTCATTTAGCTCCTCTCCCATATCAATTTGTTCTGTTTCAACTTCCTTGTTCATTCATTCTGCCTCCTCATTTAGGTCTATCCTTTTCTCCACATTATCGTTAAACTCTTCTGTCTCCTCATTGAGGTCTATCTCTATCACATGTCTTCTTTCATAGTTATCCATCATCTAATATACAAGTGCATACATAATAGATATAAGTAACAGATAGCTAGCAATTCAAATAATAGCATAATGTGTCTCACTTTTGAAGATATTACATTATGTCCAAATATGGGTTTCTTACCTTCTGAAATAAATAGCTCTAGCCTTGAAGATAATAAACTTCACAAAGGGAAAAAAACAACACAAAAACAAAATTTAGCCTGACAAGTAACCGTCCTCATTTTAAATTGCATTGGAATGGAGTAGTAGTTGTTGTCCATCTACTTCCTCTAATATGATAAAATAGAAAGGAAAAAAAAAACAATTTACCAGCTCTTAATTCAAACCTTCAGCAGATATTTGTTTCTACATAATATATTCATTCCAAACACTTTATTATTTGTGATAGCTAATTAAGTACTTTCTATACTTTAATTTGAAATGTTGAAGAAGGCACTTTTATCGCATCTTCTCTTAATTTTGTATTTCTCTCCAATGTCAGTAATGAAAAGTTACATCAACAAGGCAAGTCATATAAAAAGAGGAAGTTTGAAAATTTACCTGATAGTTCAATTGTTCCTTTAAATTGTGAAAAATATCTTGCGGTAGAAATGTCATTTTGGAATAATCTTCTATTAAGATACGAAAACTTCTTTTTTTTTCCTCCCTTTTGCAAGGAAGAGGGAGATGTATTTACTTGTGAGACACCAAAGAAGATGATGATTGTTAGGAGAGGAAGGGAAGAGCAAGGGACACTGTTAAGTTCACCAGCTACCTTAATTACATATTATATTTATTTAGATTAAAAGAAAAATAATACCATACTTTCCTCTTTTTTTTCCTGCTTCACTCTGATTCAATTTATTTAGCTAAATTTTTCAATTTATTAAATACCTGTATATTTATTTTACGGCTTATGTAATATTTTAGTCAAAGTCAATTTACAGAGACATTAGTTGTTTGACAAAGTCAATTTACTAGTGGTTACAATTTTGATTGTTCAACAACATTAGTGGTTAAGACCGCCTATTTTAGCATTATATGGTGTTTTTGAAAAGCTATTATGTAACGTTTGAAAACCTCCACCTAATGGCTTTAATTATAATTCTGATTTGCCTTTTCATATGACAAAAGCATTCCTCCGACATATCCTTTTATGTTATTTTGCACTGATCCCTTTTCTATACAGTTAAGTTTATCTAACATTAAAGTCGTGTTCGACAATAGCGTGTAAAGTGATATTTAGCATTTTTTACTAATCAAGACACTAATCAATAGGTATGTGTGAAGCTATGAGCTTACAAACAACATCTATTTAATCATGTACAATGTTTTATTGTTAGATATGATTGGTCAATGTTTGGTTATTTTTGCATATGATTAACATTTTCAATTCTATATAGTTTTCTTCTAAAGTTAAATTTCTTTTATGTATAGGGCCTGTTCTTTTCATAGGTAAATTGGGTGGGTAAAATGGTGAAGTAGGTTGAAATAGGTTGAGGTGGGTTGAAGTTGGTATTTTTTTTTTGAGGTGGGTTGAAATAGGTTGAAGTAGATTTAAATAGGTTGATGTAGGTTGAAATTGGATAAAGTTGGTATATTTATTATGTGGTGGGTTGAAATGGGTTAAAATAACGAGAATGTAATTAATGTGTGATAATTTATGAAGTTATCAAAATTTCGTGGAATTTTTGTTTATTCTTTTTTATATTTTATATTTAATATTTTATATTTTTTTATTTTGTATTTTATATTTTTTTTTTGTATTTTGCACTTTGTATTTTTGTATATTTTATTTCTCATTTCTTATTGTTTATTTTTTTAATTTTTTTATTTAGTATTTTTTATTTTTTATTTTTTATTTTTTAATTTTTTAATTTTTTAATTTTTAATTTTTAATTTTTTAAATTTTAATAGGTTGAAGTGGATTGAGGTTAATGTAAACACAAAATTTCGCGCCTAAAATAAATTAGACAAGAAATTCGGAAACAAGTTGAATTTTGTATTGATGTATATGAGTACAATCTCTGAATTTAATACAATTAAATAATCCTTTGATTCGATCTCCTAATGACTTGAATATTCCGAGGGCTTGATGCTTGATCTCGGTTGATGCAAATCAGCTGAAGAACTCTGAAGACTGTTCTTGATTTTGATCTGCAAGTGGTTGATTATAGTTTCTGAAGCTTTGCAAGTCTTGATCTTTCTCGCTTGGTAGCTGGATGCTCCTTGCTGTCCGAGCTCTGAATTTTGCAGATGCTGAATGACTCAAATGAAGGGAGAAGACCCCTATTTATAGGCCCTGTCGGCTAGGGTTAGAGCCAGGTTTTGGGTCAAGGCCCATTAATTATTTTCTTATTTTTAAATAAAAAAAATAATTACTAATTTCTGCATCATCGATGACACGTGGCGGCTTTTAATTGGCTGAACTTAATTTCGACCAAACGGGTCCACCAAAGTCAACGTGACACATGACAATTTGTAATTGATCAAATTTTTACACGTGGCACCATCCGATTGGTTGCAGAATTTTTGCCTTCTACAGTTGGTAAATTGCAATTAGCCCTTGAAAAGAACGGGCCCTATAGTATCTAATCATTTTTAATTTTCAATATATCAAAAATAATTATTTTTGTAGTATTTTGGTTGATATCATGTATGAAAGTCAATTAGTCGTATAAATTGCAATTAGTCAAATTACATTTACACTGATCAACACTGATAGATACTTATCTGCACTAGTAAACAATGATAATTCAATAATCTTCAATACTCATCAACATTCATTATACTGATCTCATCCCTATTGACCAATACTCGTCAGCAATAAGTTACTTATGATAAGTTGAGCAGTAAGCCGAGCAGTAAGCCGTTGAGGATTCATAATCACTTGTTGCCGACAGGATCTCTTTCCTACTTATGTGTCTTACTTATATTTATAATCTATTCGTCTTCTATTTGTATAATATTTGTGTGCACTATGACATTGACAAAATTTACACGAGATAAAATTTATGTTTAGCAGAAGTGTTTCAAATAGCAATTGATGTCTTTATAAATCAAATTATATGTATTTATGTTATTCAATTTTTGTTTTTTATGATACCTTGATCATACTTCAGAGATTATTATTTATTTTCATAGAAAGTTGAATTTCTCATAATACTAAGCTTCTTTAATTGGTAGTGTAAAATACGAATTTCAATTCATAAAAGGCCCCAGTCATATCTAGCATTTTAATTGGCAGTGAAATAGATTCTTTTACACTAAGTTATTTATGATAAGTTGACCAACAATTCGAGTTGGCGGCTGAGGGCTCATGGCATCAGTTACCATAGGCAGCACAATTAGGAGTGGAAGAGAGAAAATTTATATGAAGAAGGGGTGTATAAATGTAGCAATAAAATTTTAAATGAAACTAAAATACAAAATTGTATGCTAGTTATAGTTGTTGCTATAATAATATCAATAATTATTTTCGTTAAAAAAAATGATGATGAGAGCTGTTATGATGATAATGATGACGACGATGAAATGATGATGGTGACAACAACAACAGCAACAACAATAACGACAAAATAATAATAATAATAATAATAATAATAATAATAATAATAATAATAA
>JACYFF010021488.1:0-18998 GCA_017589665.1 Selenicereus undatus | reverse complement strand
TGTGGGAAGGAGTAGGTGAGTGTGGGAATGAGTGGGAAGAGGGGGGGAAAGTAGTGGGTGAGTGTGGGTTGGGTTGATTTCCCAACGAAAGAAAGAGGGCCTGAATAAATTATCACTCATTGTCATTATTTTAACTCACTTCAATTCACCGAAAAAAAATATAGTAACTTCAACGTACTTCAACCCACTTCAATCCACTTTAACCTACTTCAACCCACCTAAAAAAAAAAAAATCAACTTCAACTCACCTCAACCAACCTCAACTCAATTCAACCTTTTACCCACCCCCATTTATCCATGAAAAGAACAGGCCTTAAATCTCTTAATTATAATCTAGACAACCCAATGATAGGGGCATTACCGCCGTTCAAAAAGACAAGGTTTGAAACATGAGTGCTATAAATAACACAGTTAAGCATAACTTCAATCATATACATACACACCTGATCAATCCATATATAATCAACTGTTAATCAATATAAGGTTTTTACACCATAGTAAAAACAATTCACCATGTAATCTGCATTTTCATCCACTGAATATTTCAATATGCAGCTCTAAAAATATGTATACACTGTGTCAATGTTGATTCATCCAGATTCGATTACTCAACTTATTATCTTCTGCTGGTTTACTATCATGAAGACGATTCTCTGAGCATTTGTCTAAAATAAAACATGAAAACATTTCGAATTGTGAGTCGAAACTCAGTACATGCATTCCTAAATTATTACATGATCATTAAAACACTCATTGGACCCAATTTGTAATTCATTTTAAGTTAAAACAGTGATTGAGATGATGTAAAACTGTATTGCTAGTTATTATCTAATAGTGAACCTCTTGGTACTGTTCGATCTATGGATAGGTGTACACATGCCAAGCCGATCGGGGACCTGGCTTGAAGCCGCACGGGTAACTGAAGGGCGAATGCCCTATAGATGATAACTGACAGGGTCACTAATTAATTGATAAATCACTGTGTAAACTGATTCATTGATGTACTTACCAGAACATGATAACGTTGATAAATAAACTCTGATTTCTAAAGATACAGGCAATGGACGTACCTGAAGTCTTTAAAATGATATTTCACTTGATAATACTTATGCACAATGAAAACGATAGACTATGCCCCGATTCTGCTAAAGAAATGTAATTATAGGTAAATGCAGTTAGTAAACAATATTTACTCCCGGAATTTGTAACTTTAATAGAAATTGATTAATTAAAGAAGTTTCACATTTCCAATAATTCAATATAAGAAAAGTTACAACAAAATGATTTGAAAACTAAATCAATTAGGGTTATTGAACTTGAAATACAACAAACTGAAACAAAATAGACCAAATTGGAATGATTGAGGTGATAATGAAAAGATTTTAATTGATATAAATAAAGTATGGGTTTCTGATATTTTCGAAATGGATAATGGAAAGTGTAATGCTTCTAAAATGGATAATAGAAGACTTAATGTTAGGAGAGGTGTTGTGAGGTTCATAAAAGCTCAAATAACCCCAATTGAGTCCAATAGGCACTGATTTGAGTCATTACTCTGCACACTTCTCAAATTTCATTTTCATGCTCATTTAACTCGGTTTTCCAACCCAAATAAGCTTTCATACACTAATCAAACTTGTTGAAGTGACTAAAACTTGTAATTTTCTTGCAATACTCATAATTATATAGAAACTTCTGATAATATTTCCAAATGTCACGATTTCTTTGTTCCGCCATATTACCGTTTGATGGTTTACTTTAAAAAATCCATATCTTTCACTCCCGACCTCCAATTGAGATATAAAACCCCAATATGAAAATCTCATAATGTCCACTAAAACTTTTATTTAGGACACAAAGCATGGTTCACATAGTGAGGTCCCTAAAATTAGGATAGAACACAGACGTGCACAATTTCAGTTCTATCTGCGCAGTCCCAGTAAAACGACCATAGCTTTTTTCATAGACCTCAGATTAAGGTGATTCAAAAGGCATTTGAAATATAATTCATTATTATATTCACACACAAAAAATAACAATTTTTCAATGACCCAACCAATACCAGTTTTTCCGTAAAGTCCGCTGTGCACATATGCTCCCAGTTTCGATGCATTCTGCGCAGTCTTCAGTAAATTGGTCACAACTTTGTCCACACAGATTGAAATTAAGTAATTACAAAGCCCATTTAAAGATAACTCATTGAGCTATGAATCCAACAAAAATCATAATTTGTCAATGTGCAATACAGTACCAGTTTAATCTCGAAGTGGCCCCTGTTTTAGGTATGTTTATAGCTCAATCAGCACATATTTGCAAGCTTTTATTCACATAAACCCCCAATAAAATCACTCTTTACTCATCCAAAACCACACCAACATTACCCTAATCATTTATGAAGATAAAGATTATCAAATCAAACACAAAATAATCCAAATCCATCACTTTAACTTAAGCTTGCTTGTTCATGCACAATTTCAATCTTTACTTGCTCTCAAGATGAGCCAACCATTAAAACTTCAAAATAACTCTTATTTTTATCAAAATAACATGATTCATAAACAAATCCAACATAATCAACAATCAAAACCAACACAAACTTACTCACTTGATGCTTGAAAGAAAAGAGTCTAAGTGGTGCTTGAATGCTTGAGGGTGTGTGGATAATGATTGGGACTGATCTGGCGGTGGTGCATGGTGGCTGTCCTAGTGGCGGCTGATGGCCGGAAACCACCAGAACAGTGGCGGTAGGATGGGGGAAGAGCAACCAAGGAGAGGGGCATGACTAGACAGAGAAAGAAGAGGTAGAGAAGAAGAAGCCTTGAAACTTTACTTGGTTCAAAATCAAGTAAAACGCTTGGCTGAAATTTAACCCCCTCCCCCAAAATAATATCTTTGCTAATTATAATTAGGGGTTAATGATGGTAATTAGCTAAACAAATGGATTAGGAGTTTGTTCGGCCAAAATTGGCCCTAAATGAGTTTGGGTTCGAAAAGAAAATTAAACCGAGTGCGATAAATTTTTCATTGCTCGAACTTAAAGTTTTGAAATATTATGGAAAATGATTTAATCTCTTAAACCATAAGTATCAAGGCCTACTATCGATTTTTTCAAAATTGTCCAATAAATGAAACTTGAATTGCAAAGTGCAACCCAAAATAAATTCTCCCAATCGGGATAATTAAATGAGATAAATAAATGTGAAAAATGAATTACATGACTTAATTAAATAAATTAACATGATTTAGGGTCGGGCTATTACACCCTCTATGTGTGTTATGTTAATATCTTTGTGTGGGATGAGGTTGCGTGTGATTTCTTCATGTTTGCTGATCCTAAGTACACCACACTGTCTATGGAGGTTATCGATCAATTGGTGGAGGAGCACATTGACGCTCGAGACTGGGTGCTTGGAGATCAAAATGAATGATATTGGGCAGAGCATGAGGAGATCAATATTGAGCATGGACTTAGGATGGAGGTGGCTAAGCTGCAGAACATGCTCTAGATTTGAGTTCTTGTTATCATGGTCATCGTTGCAATTGCGTTTGTAAAAAAGATGACTTAGTTTGTAGTTGCGCTCTGCACATACAACTAGAAGTTATCCTCGCGTAAAGTCTATCAAGGTGCCCAACATTTTGGACACCATTATAGGGCATCATGCATGGAAAGTAAATGTTTCCGTCATGTAAGGATGACAGTTTCAATGTCTCAATGCCATTTGCTTTTGTAGTTGAAAGTGGGTGATCATGTGTAAAATATTAATATGTAATGTCTCATTCCTTTCATGGCTAATGTCCTCACTATGCTAATTATTTGTATACGGTACAAGTTTATCGTTAATCATGACACTAACATATCTGGAACAGAACACATAACTAACCCGATGAATACGCTACTCTAACTCGGGGTATCGTAGTATGAAATTCGGGTTCATATTATGGGTTTTTGCAATGGGGAAGGTTCAAATTAGGTTGTCAATGGAGTATAATTAGTCGTAATAGATTCAATGTCTCCTTTTCTCAGAACTTCCACCGAGCAGGATAACCCCTCAATGAATAAAACATAACCCAAGATAGTTTGCATTATGTTTTAGATTGTCTTACAATCGGTCAGGAGCAATAATTGGTTTGTCACCCGTTACCCTATATTGGAACATGTAGGGTCCCGGTGGCAAACCATCATACTGATGATAGAACTTAAATAATGATGACATCAATATCCTTTAAACTAGTTATAGACTGCCTGGGTTGGTATAGGTACAATGTTGGGTTATTTGTTCAAAACATTGATGTTATGCAAGTAGATCCCGACAGCAAGATGTTGGAAATTGGTGATGGGGACCATGTTCCGACATTGATGCTGGATATAGTGTAACACCTATTAAAGGAGGCCCTGTTTCGGAACAATGTTAGAAAGATGACATTAGTGGTTGTAGTGAACAGATGAATGACAACAATAATATTTGTGGTACTCCTTACCTTGGCCATGAAGGAGACATGGTTGGGGTCACAACGAAAACCATACAGGAACACCTTTGACGAGTCCCATAGGACTGCCACTCCTCCGACAAAACCCGATGTGTGAGTGTAAAAGTAATTCATCCCATGTACATGGCTTAGGAGCTAACGAGCGTTTCTTTGATAAGCACGTGTCTTAGTTAGGATGACAACGGTTGAGTCAGTTGTTGTTCTCAAAGTGAACAAATTTGGTCTAAAGGTGGCTCTTGGTAAACTTCTACAATTCCATGTACATATCCGAATGTCCGTTGTTAGTGCCAGTGGAACGCCTTGTGGCACTCCTCGACAGGACTAGGTGCTTTGAAGTTCAATGTTATATATGACTCCGTCCAATTGTGGCACGTCCAGCAGGAAGGACATACAGGTATGTGTGGTTTGTCCACCCATCGTATTTAATGGCCTGGAGATGGCTAGAGCAAACGTATCTGGATTGCGGAGTGTAGCATGGAGTACGACTGGGGTCAATGCCAAATGCCTCCATTAGACCCTCTCATTCCGCCATATTCTGCGCACAAAATATCCATCTTTCGTCTTCCCAAATAAGTGATCTCTACTCATGACCCTAGTTCCTATCAAGCTCTTTCACAATTGACACAAGACCTGGTACGACCCTACCTAGTGGGAAAATCCGCTTTCTGTCAACATGGGTGAAGTCGTCATCCCATGATCTCACCGGATAATCCGGAAAGACTATAAGCTTACATTGTTAAGAGGGGTAAATTGACGCTCATCAACCCATCTCAAGCTTGGTAGTGCTTGAATATCATCATCATTGTTGGTCATGATGCTGATATTGTGAGGAAGGGTCCTTCAATATGTGTGTTGTCTTTAGTTGGGTTGTCATGCAATGAGGGGGGAGAGCATATGATGTTAAGTGTTATTTACATGACGCTGCCATCAATATCCCAACCAACATCACCTACTTTCGCAGACAATGTAAATCTATGTGTATGTGCCAACCCTAGCTTGTATAGTTGGTTGGGAGTACTTATGGTTTTACTTGATATGAGTTGGGAAAGATATATTTATATCTATAATCTGCAGTGTGTACCATGTGTAGTTCTTAGTGAAATGTACAACAAATTACCTGTGTTGTGCCACGTTCAACATTACGTGATGTTGCGTTAGTTATGTTTGTTATAATACATTACACATTATGTTGTGTTTGGTAATTTCACCTAAGATGGAACAGATATGTTTAGTGTAGCCAACAAAGGAGGGTGACCACCCATATTTGCAATTATTTGCCAAATTTCGTACAGTTTAAGTTGCATTACAATCATCCCCATTTTACCCATTTGTTTAACGTAATCCATTGTGTGTCAATGGGTACCATTATTGTCATGGACCCATTGGCCATCATCACTTCGCCAAAAGGCGGGAATGAGAGCGCGGGAAAGAAACAATCCTGCCAACCTAGGTTAACTCCCGTCAACCTCTGTCTAATCCTACTTAATCAAGATATGAGTGACTGCTATTTAATTCATGTACCCATTAACTTCTCCCACCTTCCTACCCAACCTGCATCATTCACTACACCAACTAAAAAGCTTTTGCAATTACGTTGTGTGCGTTGTCATTCCTTTACTTACAGCTCTCATTAGTTGCATTAATTGAAGGAAGGATTAAGCAGTTACAGCAAACATGGGTAGTTCAACCATAGATTTAGGGATTGTGTGTGACTGTGGTGACACATTTGATATTATAGCAGTTGCTGCAAACTATTTTAGGAGGCACACAATCTGCCACACTGTAAGTATAGCACATGACATTAATTCCATCATACGACCATTGATATTAATATTTAACAATTTCACGTTCACACCATTGTTGCAGAGGAGGTGTGACCACTTCATTTGGGTTGATGGCCCTGTTATAATGGAAGACAAGGTGTTGGTGCAAATCTTCAAGTTGAAATGCGCAAGCTACGGTCGGAGCTACTTACAAGTAATGCAACTTTGAGGGTCTGTAAGGAGTTTACAAGCTATTTTTGAAGTCCCAAGTTCGAGCTATTTTTCAAGTCCCAAGTTTGGACAGCCACTCAAGGGGAGGTCATTTTGATGTTATTGTTCATGGTGACACTAGTGATCGATATCCTCCTGCTCAGTGTAGTTCTCCAGTAGGCAAACTTTAGTGGCAAAATTTTTTGGGAACCTGGTTCAACGTAAACATGCGTATAAAGTACATTACAATAAGTACCCTTACCTAGGGAAAGCTGGAAGACCATCAGCAAGGCCCATATGCATACATGAACATTTGAATTGTGTTGTAGGTTGCGGGCCCATATGAATTCAAGTCTCAGTATGCTATGTAGGACAAGTAGGCGGTGTACATTTTGGTACTATATACTGAACGTGCATCACCCCGTACGTACGAGCAGATACTGTTGGTTGTCGTTATTTTGGTCCACGATAGTGGAGTACACTTCAGTGTACGTACAGTGACATGTGTACTTTGTTGGACATAATACTTGAATCACAATGTAATAACTTATGGCATAATGTGGTGCTAACCCCTTTTGCATATAACACAAACCCTGGATTCGAAACATGGTACTATAGGTTAACATTGGGCCACAATACTGCAATGACCCACATATCTGTTGCAAAATGGAGAAAATACTAATGTCCCTCCAATAGTGGTAGAATGAGAGCAAACCCTGAATGACAATGACACAGCTCTCACGAAAATGGGGTGCCAACCCCGTTTTCATATGAAGCAAACCCTGGATTGGGAACATGGTGGTAGGGATTAACAAAATCCAACAAAATTACAACCGCCCACATTTGTCTTCCAATATGGACAAACTAGTAATGTCTCTCCTACAATGGTAGTAGGAGATCATAGGTCAATGATAATCAATTAAATTCTGCTAAAAGTGGGTGCTAACCCCAATTTCATATGAACCAACCCTTGGATTGGGAACATGCTAGTACAGGTTAACAAAGTCTAACAAAACTATAACCGCCCACATTTGTCTTCCAAAATGGACAAACTAGTATTCTCTTTTACAATGGTAGTAGTAGATCATAGGTGAATGACAATCAATTAGGTTATGCTAAAAGTGGGTGCTAATCCCAATTTCATATGAAGCAAACTCGGGATTGGGAACATGAGGGTAGAGGTTGACAAACTCCTAGAAAACTGGAACCACCCACATTTCTCTTGGAGAAAATATTAATGTCCATTGTACAATGTCGTCATTTTCAGACCATATACAATGTATTTGTCTGTAATGTGTCGGACAATAATGAAGATGATTACATGAAAGGATAAAGGCGTACATGACAACGTCAACCAACAAACCTACCACTCCACCCTACCCTGCAATACTTCCTTTAGAACCAAATATTTACATTTGCAAATTTGGTTGATTCTGGGATAGCCAACTATGACGATCAGTGGAACCTACCTTGCAATGCAATGCATATGACCTAAGGTATAAGACTTTCGGTCACCAAACGTACACTCATGAATAAATACATACCTTCTAATGCATCAGGTAAGTGGGCGTTTTTCCCTTGGAGAGTGCTCAAGAGGCATTTCTCCTGCATATGCCTAACAAAACTACCTCGAAGTACAACCTGTCAGTCTTAATTGACAGCACATCCATGAACGCCATGACATACAACCCACAATCATGTCCACTACACATGCAATTAACACATGTGGATTTCAAATCATACACATAACCAACCACCAACTAGAGGCATCAGATGAGAGAAAGGCTCACTTACTTGCCCTGTTGGGGACAACTGGGATATTTAATGCTCCACTCAAGGGGTTGTACATATCTAGAAGAATGCATCAACGCAAGTCCCAAGATAACTTTCTGCCAATTTTGTCGTTATAGTCATCGACCTAGGGCCATTCTCTAATGCCCCGCCCGAAGGGGGCGGACGCGTCACCGTCATGGATGTTTCACTATGAACATCCACAAGGCTCTCTAAACTTCTTAACCTTAATTAATCTATTCATAGGCGATAGCAGCGAAAACACTTATCGAAATATAACTAAAGTTCGGGATGGTCAATCTAAAACATGCATTACATACATACTTAAACCGTATCCATAATGTTCTTACACATATGTAATCCCAAAAAATCCATCCATACTTACATTTAATAAACATAACTCATAACATAAACAAATAGCGGGGTCTGCATTTCTATCTAAGTTCTTCGAAATTATTTCACAGCTAGCTAGCTCTCTTAATGCTCATGTGGTCTCCTTTTGCTTCCGAAACCTCAAAAAAATAGTGAGGTCATGAGCTTCCCGAACCCAATGAATAACCCTTACCTTCTCCGTTGTTACACTTTGCACATTAACCAGTTAACACATAATCACACAGTACATGTATCTTATGACATATAGACAGAACATATCATGTAACATATAGAAGGCGATAAGAGAACATGCTTATGCTCCAGAAATCGAAATAAACTCATATCTTTCATATCCAACATGTTCCCGAACTTCACAAACACACACACATATTTCTTATGAAGTAGGCAGTTAGACTAACTTAGTCGTACCTATCCCATACCAGGTATGTTTCAAAGACTCTCGTTTTCACTTAAGCCCCTGAACAAATTCTGGTGTTAGTCTATTCACTAAACTAACAATGACTGTCTTATACCAACCATGTCCTTTGGGCTCCTAATCCTCATTGAAGTCCAAAAGAAAGCAAAGCTTGCTAAATAATGCTAATGGCCCGCTTGTAACCATACTTAACGCATACATAAAGCATATTCCATTCAAAAGTCCACATACGTCCTTTAAACACATCATATATTTCTTTAAACATATTCAAATCGATCACAATTTCATAAATATCCTGAATGATTGTTCAAATCCAAAGCCAAGTCCAAATCCAAACCAAAACCAATTTCATATCACATCCAAAGTCCAAATCCAAGCCAAAACCAATTTCATATATATCCAAAGTCCAAATCCAAGCCAAAACCAATTTCATATGTATCCAAAGTCCAAATCCAAGCTAAAACCAATTTCACAACACATCACATATCCTTAACTGGATGCAAAACTTTTAGTTTAGGGGAAATCAACTTATGACTTACACAAAGAACTATCACAACATAGGGGAGACAAACACATCCTGGTGGCCCAGCTACGGCTTATTCGTATGGTACCAACCAATGGTGGACCAGCCGCAACACATTCATATGGTACCAACCAGGCACCCAACGCTCTAAAGTATGTATAGGTCCTCAAATTATAAATTTATGAGTCACATTCACATCCTGGAGTAGCAGGGACCCATACAGCTCCCACATAACACAAACTGAAGAGTCAATTGGCGGACCGGACAGTGCCCACTCAAGGTACCAACCAACGACTTACACAACTCCAAACACAAAGACAACTAACTCTATGACCATAGCTCTAGAACGCTCTGTAATAGCCTCAGTCAAGACATGAACCTTTTCCCCCTAAAACATAGCTTATTGAAATCGTATAATCCATATAATCACCTTTTTATTTTCAAAGAAATTCAATTTCACAATTTTAACAAAAACATAATCAAAACAAAGCATAATTCCACTCAAAATACTTTTCACAAGTTTCCAATAAATCATAACCACATTTTACTATTATAATGTGTGAAATCATCACAAATGTGATGATTATTTAATTTATTACGTACAAATAACCCATAATTACACCAAAAATAACGTTTCGCTCAAAAATTCGTAACTCAAAGGATACACGTCCAACATGAACAAAATGCATTCATTATAATATTTTTATAATTTTATGCTGAGCCAGTCCTCAATAATAATCGGAACAGTACCAAGAATTATGCTTTAAAACAACACAATTTCAATCAAAAATCCACAACTCATGAAGTACATCTCCAAAGTTCATAAAAATTTCCAGAAAATTTACAAACATCACAGAGAACCTATGTTAAAATTTTCATAATTTTATGCCAAGCCAATAATTACCAGAAAATTCAGACAGCAACCGAACTTTGGGCACTAAAATAGGGCAGTTCCATAAAAAATTCATAACTCACAAAGTACATATCCAAAATTTATGAAACTTTACACAAAAATGCCAAATAACATCAATATTCTACAGTAAAATTTTATAATTTTTCTCCAACCCAATAGGCCACAATAATCAAAACATTAACCGAATTTCAGCATGAATTTACAGGGCAGATTCAATCAAAAATTCGTAACTCATAAAATAAGCATCTAAAATTCATCAAAATTTACAAGAAACTTCCCAACAACATTGGGAACATACATTAAAAATTTCAGAAGTTTTGAATGCTCCAATAATTCGCAGAAATTCTCACAGTAGCATGGTCTCTAAAAAATCCGAAAATTCAACTTAATTTCTATCATCTTGTTCATCCAATACAAGCAATCAACCCAAAAATCCATATTCTAGCATACAAATGAACAAATTAACAGCATCATCATCAACCCACAACATCCAATTCATCCAAAACTCACAACTAACCATGAAACTTTTAGGGGTGGGTTTCTAAATAGTGAAATTAGTGTTCTAAACTACGAAAACCTAAAATCAAATTCATAATTTCAATTCAAAATCAATTCCTCAAATTCGAACATAGATTTTCAAAGTAGTCTTTCTCTAATCAATCCCTCTCTAGCTATGCGTGGTGTGAGTGTTTGGAGTTGAGAAAGCAAGAGAAGTCCCCCTTCCCTTTTGATGAATATCACGTGAGATTGAAAAAAAAAACCCCTTTTCTTTTTTGGGGGGGGGTCAAGCCACCTATTTTGACTCTTCCTTCCATTCTTTCCTTTTTTTTTTGGTTGGAAAATAGTACTAAGTGAGACATATTTTGTAATCATTCCCAAAAACTTAATAATAACAATAACATAAAATGCACATATGTGCCTAAAATAAAATGCATACAATATACACATAATTTACATATTGCACATAATTCAAAATAAGTAACAAAAATTTCAGGACGTTACACATTCATTTGTTATTACTTTAGTACTTAATATTAATTGAAGGTATAAGTGTGTGGGGAAGGCGTGCTTACTACATTTTGCACAAGCTAGTCCATGTACTTGTCGACGGGGGACGACACTGAGGCGTACACTAAGTAATACCCCTCTCAAATCAGCAGTGAACAGAAGCCAATGTTTTTGCTCTACCTCATGCAGTGGCATGAATACTTACAACTATTGCAGTAAGAGTAATTCACATGCACGTAACGTAAATAAAATAAGTGAAGAACAACTTTGTAGTGTAAAATTTAGTATCGAACTCCAACATGCTTACGTTCCGCAAGTCTTTACCACCCATGCATCTAGGTATACACATTACGTCTGGTGTAACATACGCCAAACATATTATATTATCCAACTTTCATGTTGTGAACAACAACTACATGATACAACGTAATCATATGGCAACTTACAAATCGAGGACTTCCACACATATGTTTCTAAATAATTCCACAAATGGCACCCGACACGATGCTGCTTCTCGAAAGTTTACCCTGTGAAAGTTTTAGTTAGGAATTGGGATACAAACGTGGACAAATGAAGTTGAAATGACAGGCATTTTCATTTGTGTAGGGTGAATTACACAAACCTTATCTTGGCGGCCCAGGAAGATCGACCTCTAGGAAAGCCTTGGGAATTTTCGTTGTCGATCCTGAAGTAGGCCTGAGTACAGGTCAATTGCAAATCCCCGATGCAATACTTTGCTGCGTCATCATCGGCCCCGTACTGGGGAACCACGTGGATTAGGCCCTCCAAGTAGTTGGCACAAATGTACTGCGGTTTCAACTCAAGCAACTCCAAAAAAATTTCAATCCATTCAACCACAGACAGAAAAAAAAAACTGCAGTAAATGAGTTGGAGAAGACAGGAAGGTGTTACGTACCACTTCTCCCTACTCATTTTGAATTTCTTACACTTACTCCTTATGTCCTTCAACAACTTGGACTCCATCACTGATAACAGCGCCATCAAGTACACTTTCACTACCTGCATATGGACAAACCATTACACACAACGGTTGGACAAGATTCAATCGATGATACTAATCGAACACATACGTCTTCCCTAACCACCACATCCAACTCTGCACCGGTCATGGATATCGTCCTCCCATCAGTCTCTGTATCCTTATTTTTGGCATCCACAACCTCGAAATCAAAATGTCACACGTACATAAAAAATCAAAATTCATACACACTACGCAATAGTACACAGATGTTGTACCGGCCCTCACCTCATACGCTGTCTCATATGTACTTTGCATAACATCAACTGACCCTGCAGTTGATGTTGCAATGGGAGCAACATCCATGAACTGCACCTCTTCATGTGCCTCATATCCCACACCCTTTGATAGCCCCCGTGGTGCAATTCTCTTACTAGTGGTCCACGACCCTTTTTGTCCCCGCACGCTACGACGACGTGCAACATTTGTATACGGGGATAATTGCATTGTAGCTGCTTTCCTTAGCCTGCCCATTCGCTTCAATCACTTTGCAATACTGGACGAACTACCTGCCTCTTGACGGCCAGTGCCACACTAACCCATACCATTCTTCCCATCTTCTCCCTCAACACTAGCCTGCTTCTGCACTCCACGGGTTCCAATAGTGTCTGCCTGTACGACCTGGCTACCGTATGGAGTGTCTTCCACACACTCGATACCAATCCCATAATCCCCTTTCAACTGCTCACCACTCCCCGTCTCCTTTTGTACAACATTGTTGGGTTGTTTCTTCACTTCAGGGGTGGCACCAACCTGTGCCTATGGTGGTTGCATAGCAGTAGTAATCTCTTCCTCATACTCCACCGTTATGCTGACATCGCTTGTCAGGTGCTCCCCATTACGCGTGTCTTTCATTGCAGCAGTGGCAACCTCATCTTGAACTTTAGGGTGCGCAACAGTATCTCCATGTCGTTCACTACCATGAGCAGCCTCTTCGTCAGAGGTGACAGTCATCGTAACTGCCCCTAGCAACTGCTCCCCCTTCCCTGTCTCTTCTGCAACACCGTTTCCTACACATTCCTTAAGCCGCATATACCTTGATCTCCCTCTCAGCAGCAAATTCAACTTCTGTGGTATATGGAACCATGCCATCGTCTTCCACATGTACATCTAATGCCATGTACGGTCTCTCCTCTGCTTTTCTACCTTGGTTGCGTACCATTGCCTCCAACTTCGCCACTCTAGCATTGCATAAGTCCAGCTCAGCACGAGTCACTACATGTGCATCCTTATCAACATAGAGGCAATCCCTTACATGCCACAGTCACTCTTCAAACCTCATAACACCCTGCACATACACAACGAATACGACTACACTTAGCGCATATTAGAGCATGCCCCCACACAGTTTTAGCAATCGGCACAACAACCTACACCTGAACCAAAACATTACGACAAATACCTTGGCATCTTCCACATAGTATTTGAACTCGTCCGTATCCATAAAGTCCCTCACAATTGGTTCTTCCCGAGGGTACAAAACCGGTACAATCTACATTTTCACGAATACACAATTACTGAAGTCCATACAAAATAGTTTCACATTGAGATATAAGCAAATAAATGCACTAGCAGCATTATACACTAACCCATCCTCCTTTATTCCGGCAACAACTTCAAACGCATCGTACCGACCTCCATGGTACACTTTAGACCAACTCGCAATACGGGGGAAGGTCCACCTCTCATAACAATCATAGCAAGTTGTGTGTTCATGGAACCATACATGCATTAGCATGCATAGTAGCTCCCACATTACAATACGAGCTTCCTTATTATGATCTTCGACAATACGAAAATAGTGTACACAACCTAAAAACCCTTCTACATCGGCAACATAGATACCATTGCATGCCATAAAAGGTAAATTTTTCCGTAATACTTAATACATAGTATGCCAACTGAACC
This sequence comes from Selenicereus undatus, assembly GCA_017589665.1. NCBI lineage: Eukaryota > Viridiplantae > Streptophyta > Magnoliopsida > Caryophyllales > Cactaceae > Selenicereus > Selenicereus undatus. The sequence goes on along the minus strand of JACYFF010021488.1, from coordinate 4,547 downwards.
CAACTACGACTCCCACTTTCGTTTTTCACACCACCTAGCAGCACATGCAACTGTTCAATACCCATGTTTCATACAATGGACACCTTTTCCCCACCATTACACATTTTTGCATGTCACATATAACTCACTCTACACAACACCTACCCAACTAATTGTCCTGCTCATTCACAATTACTAATATTTACAGCAACATAACCACATACCATTACTTCGCTACACCAACCAACAATCACTTCCGTACACGACTGCCCACCATTTACATTCACACTTTCTACACTGCATGCTTCCAATTAAGAGCTACCTATAAGTATGCAAGTTTGACAATTGTTACCTGAAGGAGGAGGCAACACCTGTTGAACTGGATCTGCGAGACAAGGTTGCAAAGTCTCCGTTGCATATTATCCAAAGACTGAACTAGGTATCGTCACATAGCCTTTGCCCATGCATACTAATTCATCCCCTCCACATCATTTGCATATCGTTCCTGCTCCCATGCTGGTCCATACACAGAACGAGGGAAGAATAGGCCACTAAGCACCAACCATGTGCACAACTTCAGCTACAACTCCAGGTGCTCCTCCCCCGCATTCGATTCACATAAGTACACCATTACAGCAATGAAGTTCTTATACACACGAGTATCCTCCTCCCTTCTCCCACCTTCCTTCTTCTTAATTCCTTTTGTTCCGCCTTTTGCACTCGTGCCCTAACCATAATGCCAAACTCAGTCATCACAGTAACATCATCAAACTCCACCCATTCCCCAGTTGGGGGTAACCCAGTTAGCAATACAACATCAAATACGATGAACGGAACCATCCTAAATGTCTTCCTACGCGGCACCTATGCCTTCACAACTATAAGGGCTAAGTTCATCTCCATATCAAAGGATTAATACTCAAGGACTGGTAGCAACACAAACCCCATCACTGCTTCCCTTTTGTACGTTGTCATCCTCTCATTCAAACTAACCACGCATTCTAGCGTGCACCTTCCCCTAATACTCACAACTCTGCTCGTCTCCCCTTTCAATGCTGGCCCTGCAACGGCTACACCATCACCTGCTACCTTCCTCCGTATCCTCTTCTCATGGCCAGGAACAACCTTCTTGTCATTATACCGCCGACCACTGGCCTCCACTTCTGCCCATTCCCCCCACCCTGCCCACCTCTCATCCCTCCACCATTGTCCCACCCATGCTCTGACATCTCTGACTCTTCCACCAAAGACACACTCGCACTACTCTCACCCCTACTATCAACTTGACCCTCAAAGTCACTATCGGAAGAGTTCCTCAAATTCGCTTCCTCAAACGACCTCCACAATACCTCCACTTGAGGAACAACAACAATTCGTTTACTACGTCTGCTACTCTTAACCTCCACATCATCACCTGTCTCCAACTCCTCCACAAACTCAGACTCTGCCTCTAATGGCTCACTTCCCCCACCACTACCACTATATCCACTAATGCCCTCCATGTACTCACTCCCAGAAGATGTGTCTATTTCAGCCTCCTCCTCTGCAAGTACCCGATCAAAACTCCCGCCCATTGTATGGGAATCCTCCCCTTTCTCTTCCTCTGTTGTTCTATGTCATTTCAACGGTGTAGACCCTTCATGGCCCTCCACACTACCCTGGTGTGTATTTCAGCTACGTAGTTCCATCTTGAACTTCTGCACACAGAGATGCAATTATCATAATATCAGCAACAGATTAGCCTTGCATTACAATCCACACAAAAAAAACAAACTCATCAGTTCATTCACTACGCTAAGAAGAACATTTGCAGCATTACAAACTACCTTCCACACCGACAACTTAAAGGACAACACATCCATACACCACTCAATGCCACACAGCGTCTACAACATCCACCCCCATTTCACCACACATTTACAATGGCTTTATATTTTCAATCCCAACATATATCAGTTACCACATACACTACACACACAACATCAACCCCATCATCTATTCACACCCCCATGCAATGATCACATACATCCCAAACTCACTTAATACACCTCCTAGGTTAACCACACCTATATACTGGGTTAATAGTTGCTTAACATTCTTCCACCAATTGCATTGTTCTTTATATACATTTAATCCATCTCATCATCATGTGTTCATCCCCAGTTCACACATTTTACGGTCACATAATATAATACACTTCAATCAACATGCCCACATAATTTCACATCATGTCTAACCTGGGTTTGTTATGACACATTTATGGGTAAACAACATCTTAAAACCTACTCAGACATTACACCCCAAAATTAACTCCCAACGAATACAACCTTGAACCTGTACACAAAATAAACCAACCCCCCAAAGTACCTCTACCCTTCTTTCAATCCCCAAACACTTAACTTCTGAACATCAACATGAAATGCACGATGGAAAATTTGCTTCCCCACTCACACTTCCAATTTACTTAGTTCTAATACAAATACAATCTACACTACTACAACGCAATTGAAAACAACAACCAAAGTTTACCTTCCCGTCCAACCAACTTCTCCTCAACAATGACCAAATTCCTCCCAATTGATCCTTAGTTTGGAGCCCCAATCTTCGCCTTCAATATCCCCTTCACTATACACTTGTGCGCCTCCAACTGCTGTCTCCCCTCCTTCCTACACTGCTGCTTGTCAATGTCTCCCCTACTCCTTCAACCTCCCCTCAATGTAGTACCAATTCCCTCACTGCTCCACACTAAGGCCTCCTTCCCAGATTTCAAATGATTTTTGTTTTTTTTTAACCTTGTCGTTGCCGTTTTCACATTAGTTTTTTTCAACTTTCAAAAAGTAACCGCATTTAATCCCCCTTCAACTGTTTCTCAGGGGCAATACCATCGCTCTCCTTTCACTCTTTCACCCCCATCCTACCACATGTAAAGCAATGCTAGATTTTGTCTCATATCAAAATAACACCAAAGTGAAAAAAAGTACCGATAAAGAAAAAGAACTTCACTACTTAAGTAAACTCCCCCAAAAAATCAAAAACCAAAAAACGAAACACCTTATCCCGAGTAATCATGAATGTTCGCAAATTATTACGTACAACCGAGTGGATAACTCAATTGTCCATCCGGGCCCACCAACAGCAGTTTTGAGTCCTCCAACTACTGAGCCCTGACCCACTTTTTTTATAAAAAAATCCATGCTCTTCAATTTTTTGAAATCGCGGTTTTTATTCTCCCCATTGTTCGATTACTCTTCTTTGCTTCGATTGATTTAGTGCTCAGCAATTATTGAATGGCTGGATTTGATCTTAACGTCGCTATTGATGTTGAATTTTCATCAAACGGAATTATTCGTCAAGTTTGATAGTGTTTTTTCGATCTCTATTTTTGTTTTCGGGATTGGAAGTTGTGTTCGTTAATTTTGCGTTTTGATGAGTTAATTTCGAGATTTTCGAACCGCATTGCATTCATTCCATGTAAATTTTGGTTTGTGACATACGAGAAATGATAGTTCACCATTATGAGTTATGTGCTCACTAAATATAGTCGTTGGCTCAGTAGCGGTATACATTTAGCTCACTATAAAAAATATGTTGCCCTATGCTACAGAGCAGTTTTTTACTCACTAAAAGAAATGTTTGGCTCACTAGGATTGACCTGAGTGCTCACCAATGTTGCATTATAGCTCACCACAAATGTTATGGTTGTTTTTCCAGTGATATTTTCATTGTTGCTATGTACATATGAGAAACAGCAGCTCACCAATATGAGTTATGTGCTCACTAAATATAGTCGTTGGCTCACTAAAGAAATACATTTAGCTAACTTGTATTGAGCTTGTATTCAGTAATCATAAATCAGTTCTCTGCTCACTAAATGTAATCACTATAATTAATCTTGTGCCTAACAGGGAAAACAATAGCTCAGTATCACTATAGCTCACTATAAAAAATCTGTTGCCTTACACTACATTTTATAGCTCACCAAATATCTATCATGGCTCATTAAATAAATGGCATAGCTCGCTAAAAAGAATAGTATAGATGGGCAGCAAATAACATTGTGAAGTTCTTGAGTTATGTTACAGCTCAATCATTTTTTACTATGACATAAGTGTGTTTGTATTATATTTTGTGGGTATAATAGAAATGTAGTGAATTAATTAAATATAGTCCAACTCACTAAATATATGCCATAACTCACTAAATATGTGTCATAACTCACTAAAAAAAATGTAGACAACTAGAATATAGTTTAGTGAGTTTCGGATGAACAATAACATTTTTTTAGTACAATAGCACATTTTAATAATTTATATGTTACTTTTACTAAGTGAAACCTAAGGTACATAAGATGCATTGATTTGATCTATTCACTCACTAAAAGTATGTATTAACTCACTAAAACTGTGTCTCAACTCACTAAGTATTGCAGTGAGCTATACATTTTTAGTGAGCTGAAATTCGATTCTACAACTTCTTCTGTACAACCGGTTGTATGATATAACAACTCAGTAAATAAATATCAAAACTCACTAAAAAAACTATAGACAACTAGAATACAATTTAGTGAG
>JACYFF010021486.1:0-19003 GCA_017589665.1 Selenicereus undatus | reverse complement strand
TGTGGGAAGGAGTAGGTGAGTGTGGGAATGAGTGGGAAGAGGGGGGGGAAAGTAGTGGGTGAGTGTGGGTTGGGTTGATTTCCCAACGAAAGAAAGAGGGCCTGAATAAATTATCACTCATTGTCATTATTTTAACTCACTTCAATTCACCGAAAAAAAATATAGTAACTTCAACGTACTTCAACCCACTTCAATCCACTTTAACCTACTTCAACCCACCTAAAAAAAAAAAAATCAACTTCAACTCACCTCAACCAACCTCAACTCAATTCAACCTTTTACCCACCCCCATTTATCCATGAAAAGAACAGGCCTTAAATCTCTTAATTATAATCTAGACAACCCAATGATAGGGGCATTACCGCCGTTCAAAAAGACAAGGTTTGAAACATGAGTGCTATAAATAACACAGTTAAGCATAACTTCAATCATATACATACACACCTGATCAATCCATATATAATCAACTGTTAATCAATATAAGGTTTTTACACCATAGTAAAAACAATTCACCATGTAATCTGCATTTTCATCCACTGAATATTTCAATATGCAGCTCTAAAAATATGTATACACTGTGTCAATGTTGATTCATCCAGATTCGATTACTCAACTTATTATCTTCTGCTGGTTTACTATCATGAAGACGATTCTCTGAGCATTTGTCTAAAATAAAACATGAAAACATTTCGAATTGTGAGTCGAAACTCAGTACATGCATTCCTAAATTATTACATGATCATTAAAACACTCATTGGACCCAATTTGTAATTCATTTTAAGTTAAAACAGTGATTGAGATGATGTAAAACTGTATTGCTAGTTATTATCTAATAGTGAACCTCTTGGTACTGTTCGATCTATGGATAGGTGTACACATGCCAAGCCGATCGGGGACCTGGCTTGAAGCCGCACGGGTAACTGAAGGGCGAATGCCCTATAGATGATAACTGACAGGGTCACTAATTAATTGATAAATCACTGTGTAAACTGATTCATTGATGTACTTACCAGAACATGATAACGTTGATAAATAAACTCTGATTTCTAAAGATACAGGCAATGGACGTACCTGAAGTCTTTAAAATGATATTTCACTTGATAATACTTATGCACAATGAAAACGATAGACTATGCCCCGATTCTGCTAAAGAAATGTAATTATAGGTAAATGCAGTTAGTAAACAATATTTACTCCCGGAATTTGTAACTTTAATAGAAATTGATTAATTAAAGAAGTTTCACATTTCCAATAATTCAATATAAGAAAAGTTACAACAAAATGATTTGAAAACTAAATCAATTAGGGTTATTGAACTTGAAATACAACAAACTGAAACAAAATAGACCAAATTGGAATGATTGAGGTGATAATGAAAAGATTTTAATTGATATAAATAAAGTATGGGTTTCTGATATTTTCGAAATGGATAATGGAAAGTGTAATGCTTCTAAAATGGATAATAGAAGACTTAATGTTAGGAGAGGTGTTGTGAGGTTCATAAAAGCTCAAATAACCCCAATTGAGTCCAATAGGCACTGATTTGAGTCATTACTCTGCACACTTCTCAAATTTCATTTTCATGCTCATTTAACTCGGTTTTCCAACCCAAATAAGCTTTCATACACTAATCAAACTTGTTGAAGTGACTAAAACTTGTAATTTTCTTGCAATACTCATAATTATATAGAAACTTCTGATAATATTTCCAAATGTCACGATTTCTTTGTTCCGCCATATTACCGTTTGATGGTTTACTTTAAAAAATCCATATCTTTCACTCCCGACCTCCAATTGAGATATAAAACCCCAATATGAAAATCTCATAATGTCCACTAAAACTTTTATTTAGGACACAAAGCATGGTTCACATAGTGAGGTCCCTAAAATTAGGATAGAACACAGACGTGCACAATTTCAGTTCTATCTGCGCAGTCCCAGTAAAACGACCATAGCTTTTTTCATAGACCTCAGATTAAGGTGATTCAAAAGGCATTTGAAATATAATTCATTATTATATTCACACACAAAAAATAACAATTTTTCAATGACCCAACCAATACCAGTTTTTCCGTAAAGTCCGCTGTGCACATATGCTCCCAGTTTCGATGCATTCTGCGCAGTCTTCAGTAAATTGGTCACAACTTTGTCCACACAGATTGAAATTAAGTAATTACAAAGCCCATTTAAAGATAACTCATTGAGCTATGAATCCAACAAAAATCATAATTTGTCAATGTGCAATACAGTACCAGTTTAATCTCGAAGTGGCCCCTGTTTTAGGTATGTTTATAGCTCAATCAGCACATATTTGCAAGCTTTTATTCACATAAACCCCCAATAAAATCACTCTTTACTCATCCAAAACCACACCAACATTACCCTAATCATTTATGAAGATAAAGATTATCAAATCAAACACAAAATAATCCAAATCCATCACTTTAACTTAAGCTTGCTTGTTCATGCACAATTTCAATCTTTACTTGCTCTCAAGATGAGCCAACCATTAAAACTTCAAAATAACTCTTATTTTTATCAAAATAACATGATTCATAAACAAATCCAACATAATCAACAATCAAAACCAACACAAACTTACTCACTTGATGCTTGAAAGAAAAGAGTCTAAGTGGTGCTTGAATGCTTGAGGGTGTGTGGATAATGATTGGGACTGATCTGGCGGTGGTGCATGGTGGCTGTCCTAGTGGCGGCTGATGGCCGGAAACCACCAGAACAGTGGCGGTAGGATGGGGGAAGAGCAACCAAGGAGAGGGGCATGACTAGACAGAGAAAGAAGAGGTAGAGAAGAAGAAGCCTTGAAACTTTACTTGGTTCAAAATCAAGTAAAACGCTTGGCTGAAATTTAACCCCCTCCCCCAAAATAATATCTTTGCTAATTATAATTAGGGGTTAATGATGGTAATTAGCTAAACAAATGGATTAGGAGTTTGTTCGGCCAAAATTGGCCCTAAATGAGTTTGGGTTCGAAAAGAAAATTAAACCGAGTGCGATAAATTTTTCATTGCTCGAACTTAAAGTTTTGAAATATTATGGAAAATGATTTAATCTCTTAAACCATAAGTATCAAGGCCTACTATCGATTTTTTCAAAATTGTCCAATAAATGAAACTTGAATTGCAAAGTGCAACCCAAAATAAATTCTCCCAATCGGGATAATTAAATGAGATAAATAAATGTGAAAAATGAATTACATGACTTAATTAAATAAATTAACATGATTTAGGGTCGGGCTATTACACCCTCTATGTGTGTTATGTTAATATCTTTGTGTGGGATGAGGTTGCGTGTGATTTCTTCATGTTTGCTGATCCTAAGTACACCACACTGTCTATGGAGGTTATCGATCAATTGGTGGAGGAGCACATTGACGCTCGAGACTGGGTGCTTGGAGATCAAAATGAATGATATTGGGCAGAGCATGAGGAGATCAATATTGAGCATGGACTTAGGATGGAGGTGGCTAAGCTGCAGAACATGCTCTAGATTTGAGTTCTTGTTATCATGGTCATCGTTGCAATTGCGTTTGTAAAAAAGATGACTTAGTTTGTAGTTGCGCTCTGCACATACAACTAGAAGTTATCCTCGCGTAAAGTCTATCAAGGTGCCCAACATTTTGGACACCATTATAGGGCATCATGCATGGAAAGTAAATGTTTCCGTCATGTAAGGATGACAGTTTCAATGTCTCAATGCCATTTGCTTTTGTAGTTGAAAGTGGGTGATCATGTGTAAAATATTAATATGTAATGTCTCATTCCTTTCATGGCTAATGTCCTCACTATGCTAATTATTTGTATACGGTACAAGTTTATCGTTAATCATGACACTAACATATCTGGAACAGAACACATAACTAACCCGATGAATACGCTACTCTAACTCGGGGTATCGTAGTATGAAATTCGGGTTCATATTATGGGTTTTTGCAATGGGGAAGGTTCAAATTAGGTTGTCAATGGAGTATAATTAGTCGTAATAGATTCAATGTCTCCTTTTCTCAGAACTTCCACCGAGCAGGATAACCCCTCAATGAATAAAACATAACCCAAGATAGTTTGCATTATGTTTTAGATTGTCTTACAATCGGTCAGGAGCAATAATTGGTTTGTCACCCGTTACCCTATATTGGAACATGTAGGGTCCCGGTGGCAAACCATCATACTGATGATAGAACTTAAATAATGATGACATCAATATCCTTTAAACTAGTTATAGACTGCCTGGGTTGGTATAGGTACAATGTTGGGTTATTTGTTCAAAACATTGATGTTATGCAAGTAGATCCCGACAGCAAGATGTTGGAAATTGGTGATGGGGACCATGTTCCGACATTGATGCTGGATATAGTGTAACACCTATTAAAGGAGGCCCTGTTTCGGAACAATGTTAGAAAGATGACATTAGTGGTTGTAGTGAACAGATGAATGACAACAATAATATTTGTGGTACTCCTTACCTTGGCCATGAAGGAGACATGGTTGGGGTCACAACGAAAACCATACAGGAACACCTTTGACGAGTCCCATAGGACTGCCACTCCTCCGACAAAACCCGATGTGTGAGTGTAAAAGTAATTCATCCCATGTACATGGCTTAGGAGCTAACGAGCGTTTCTTTGATAAGCACGTGTCTTAGTTAGGATGACAACGGTTGAGTCAGTTGTTGTTCTCAAAGTGAACAAATTTGGTCTAAAGGTGGCTCTTGGTAAACTTCTACAATTCCATGTACATATCCGAATGTCCGTTGTTAGTGCCAGTGGAACGCCTTGTGGCACTCCTCGACAGGACTAGGTGCTTTGAAGTTCAATGTTATATATGACTCCGTCCAATTGTGGCACGTCCAGCAGGAAGGACATACAGGTATGTGTGGTTTGTCCACCCATCGTATTTAATGGCCTGGAGATGGCTAGAGCAAACGTATCTGGATTGCGGAGTGTAGCATGGAGTACGACTGGGGTCAATGCCAAATGCCTCCATTAGACCCTCTCATTCCGCCATATTCTGCGCACAAAATATCCATCTTTCGTCTTCCCAAATAAGTGATCTCTACTCATGACCCTAGTTCCTATCAAGCTCTTTCACAATTGACACAAGACCTGGTACGACCCTACCTAGTGGGAAAATCCGCTTTCTGTCAACATGGGTGAAGTCGTCATCCCATGATCTCACCGGATAATCCGGAAAGACTATAAGCTTACATTGTTAAGAGGGGTAAATTGACGCTCATCAACCCATCTCAAGCTTGGTAGTGCTTGAATATCATCATCATTGTTGGTCATGATGCTGATATTGTGAGGAAGGGTCCTTCAATATGTGTGTTGTCTTTAGTTGGGTTGTCATGCAATGAGGGGGGGAGAGCATATGATGTTAAGTGTTATTTACATGACGCTGCCATCAATATCCCAACCAACATCACCTACTTTCGCAGACAATGTAAATCTATGTGTATGTGCCAACCCTAGCTTGTATAGTTGGTTGGGAGTACTTATGGTTTTACTTGATATGAGTTGGGAAAGATATATTTATATCTATAATCTGCAGTGTGTACCATGTGTAGTTCTTAGTGAAATGTACAACAAATTACCTGTGTTGTGCCACGTTCAACATTACGTGATGTTGCGTTAGTTATGTTTGTTATAATACATTACACATTATGTTGTGTTTGGTAATTTCACCTAAGATGGAACAGATATGTTTAGTGTAGCCAACAAAGGAGGGTGACCACCCATATTTGCAATTATTTGCCAAATTTCGTACAGTTTAAGTTGCATTACAATCATCCCCATTTTACCCATTTGTTTAACGTAATCCATTGTGTGTCAATGGGTACCATTATTGTCATGGACCCATTGGCCATCATCACTTCGCCAAAAGGCGGGAATGAGAGCGCGGGAAAGAAACAATCCTGCCAACCTAGGTTAACTCCCGTCAACCTCTGTCTAATCCTACTTAATCAAGATATGAGTGACTGCTATTTAATTCATGTACCCATTAACTTCTCCCACCTTCCTACCCAACCTGCATCATTCACTACACCAACTAAAAAGCTTTTGCAATTACGTTGTGTGCGTTGTCATTCCTTTACTTACAGCTCTCATTAGTTGCATTAATTGAAGGAAGGATTAAGCAGTTACAGCAAACATGGGTAGTTCAACCATAGATTTAGGGATTGTGTGTGACTGTGGTGACACATTTGATATTATAGCAGTTGCTGCAAACTATTTTAGGAGGCACACAATCTGCCACACTGTAAGTATAGCACATGACATTAATTCCATCATACGACCATTGATATTAATATTTAACAATTTCACGTTCACACCATTGTTGCAGAGGAGGTGTGACCACTTCATTTGGGTTGATGGCCCTGTTATAATGGAAGACAAGGTGTTGGTGCAAATCTTCAAGTTGAAATGCGCAAGCTACGGTCGGAGCTACTTACAAGTAATGCAACTTTGAGGGTCTGTAAGGAGTTTACAAGCTATTTTTGAAGTCCCAAGTTCGAGCTATTTTTCAAGTCCCAAGTTTGGACAGCCACTCAAGGGGAGGTCATTTTGATGTTATTGTTCATGGTGACACTAGTGATCGATATCCTCCTGCTCAGTGTAGTTCTCCAGTAGGCAAACTTTAGTGGCAAAATTTTTTGGGAACCTGGTTCAACGTAAACATGCGTATAAAGTACATTACAATAAGTACCCTTACCTAGGGAAAGCTGGAAGACCATCAGCAAGGCCCATATGCATACATGAACATTTGAATTGTGTTGTAGGTTGCGGGCCCATATGAATTCAAGTCTCAGTATGCTATGTAGGACAAGTAGGCGGTGTACATTTTGGTACTATATACTGAACGTGCATCACCCCGTACGTACGAGCAGATACTGTTGGTTGTCGTTATTTTGGTCCACGATAGTGGAGTACACTTCAGTGTACGTACAGTGACATGTGTACTTTGTTGGACATAATACTTGAATCACAATGTAATAACTTATGGCATAATGTGGTGCTAACCCCTTTTGCATATAACACAAACCCTGGATTCGAAACATGGTACTATAGGTTAACATTGGGCCACAATACTGCAATGACCCACATATCTGTTGCAAAATGGAGAAAATACTAATGTCCCTCCAATAGTGGTAGAATGAGAGCAAACCCTGAATGACAATGACACAGCTCTCACGAAAATGGGGTGCCAACCCCGTTTTCATATGAAGCAAACCCTGGATTGGGAACATGGTGGTAGGGATTAACAAAATCCAACAAAATTACAACCGCCCACATTTGTCTTCCAATATGGACAAACTAGTAATGTCTCTCCTACAATGGTAGTAGGAGATCATAGGTCAATGATAATCAATTAAATTCTGCTAAAAGTGGGTGCTAACCCCAATTTCATATGAACCAACCCTTGGATTGGGAACATGCTAGTACAGGTTAACAAAGTCTAACAAAACTATAACCGCCCACATTTGTCTTCCAAAATGGACAAACTAGTATTCTCTTTTACAATGGTAGTAGTAGATCATAGGTGAATGACAATCAATTAGGTTATGCTAAAAGTGGGTGCTAATCCCAATTTCATATGAAGCAAACTCGGGATTGGGAACATGAGGGTAGAGGTTGACAAACTCCTAGAAAACTGGAACCACCCACATTTCTCTTGGAGAAAATATTAATGTCCATTGTACAATGTCGTCATTTTCAGACCATATACAATGTATTTGTCTGTAATGTGTCGGACAATAATGAAGATGATTACATGAAAGGATAAAGGCGTACATGACAACGTCAACCAACAAACCTACCACTCCACCCTACCCTGCAATACTTCCTTTAGAACCAAATATTTACATTTGCAAATTTGGTTGATTCTGGGATAGCCAACTATGACGATCAGTGGAACCTACCTTGCAATGCAATGCATATGACCTAAGGTATAAGACTTTCGGTCACCAAACGTACACTCATGAATAAATACATACCTTCTAATGCATCAGGTAAGTGGGCGTTTTTCCCTTGGAGAGTGCTCAAGAGGCATTTCTCCTGCATATGCCTAACAAAACTACCTCGAAGTACAACCTGTCAGTCTTAATTGACAGCACATCCATGAACGCCATGACATACAACCCACAATCATGTCCACTACACATGCAATTAACACATGTGGATTTCAAATCATACACATAACCAACCACCAACTAGAGGCATCAGATGAGAGAAAGGCTCACTTACTTGCCCTGTTGGGGACAACTGGGATATTTAATGCTCCACTCAAGGGGTTGTACATATCTAGAAGAATGCATCAACGCAAGTCCCAAGATAACTTTCTGCCAATTTTGTCGTTATAGTCATCGACCTAGGGCCATTCTCTAATGCCCCGCCCGAAGGGGGCGGACGCGTCACCGTCATGGATGTTTCACTATGAACATCCACAAGGCTCTCTAAACTTCTTAACCTTAATTAATCTATTCATAGGCGATAGCAGCGAAAACACTTATCGAAATATAACTAAAGTTCGGGATGGTCAATCTAAAACATGCATTACATACATACTTAAACCGTATCCATAATGTTCTTACACATATGTAATCCCAAAAAATCCATCCATACTTACATTTAATAAACATAACTCATAACATAAACAAATAGCGGGGTCTGCATTTCTATCTAAGTTCTTCGAAATTATTTCACAGCTAGCTAGCTCTCTTAATGCTCATGTGGTCTCCTTTTGCTTCCGAAACCTCAAAAAAATAGTGAGGTCATGAGCTTCCCGAACCCAATGAATAACCCTTACCTTCTCCGTTGTTACACTTTGCACATTAACCAGTTAACACATAATCACACAGTACATGTATCTTATGACATATAGACAGAACATATCATGTAACATATAGAAGGCGATAAGAGAACATGCTTATGCTCCAGAAATCGAAATAAACTCATATCTTTCATATCCAACATGTTCCCGAACTTCACAAACACACACACATATTTCTTATGAAGTAGGCAGTTAGACTAACTTAGTCGTACCTATCCCATACCAGGTATGTTTCAAAGACTCTCGTTTTCACTTAAGCCCCTGAACAAATTCTGGTGTTAGTCTATTCACTAAACTAACAATGACTGTCTTATACCAACCATGTCCTTTGGGCTCCTAATCCTCATTGAAGTCCAAAAGAAAGCAAAGCTTGCTAAATAATGCTAATGGCCCGCTTGTAACCATACTTAACGCATACATAAAGCATATTCCATTCAAAAGTCCACATACGTCCTTTAAACACATCATATATTTCTTTAAACATATTCAAATCGATCACAATTTCATAAATATCCTGAATGATTGTTCAAATCCAAAGCCAAGTCCAAATCCAAACCAAAACCAATTTCATATCACATCCAAAGTCCAAATCCAAGCCAAAACCAATTTCATATATATCCAAAGTCCAAATCCAAGCCAAAACCAATTTCATATGTATCCAAAGTCCAAATCCAAGCTAAAACCAATTTCACAACACATCACATATCCTTAACTGGATGCAAAACTTTTAGTTTAGGGGAAATCAACTTATGACTTACACAAAGAACTATCACAACATAGGGGAGACAAACACATCCTGGTGGCCCAGCTACGGCTTATTCGTATGGTACCAACCAATGGTGGACCAGCCGCAACACATTCATATGGTACCAACCAGGCACCCAACGCTCTAAAGTATGTATAGGTCCTCAAATTATAAATTTATGAGTCACATTCACATCCTGGAGTAGCAGGGACCCATACAGCTCCCACATAACACAAACTGAAGAGTCAATTGGCGGACCGGACAGTGCCCACTCAAGGTACCAACCAACGACTTACACAACTCCAAACACAAAGACAACTAACTCTATGACCATAGCTCTAGAACGCTCTGTAATAGCCTCAGTCAAGACATGAACCTTTTCCCCCTAAAACATAGCTTATTGAAATCGTATAATCCATATAATCACCTTTTTATTTTCAAAGAAATTCAATTTCACAATTTTAACAAAAACATAATCAAAACAAAGCATAATTCCACTCAAAATACTTTTCACAAGTTTCCAATAAATCATAACCACATTTTACTATTATAATGTGTGAAATCATCACAAATGTGATGATTATTTAATTTATTACGTACAAATAACCCATAATTACACCAAAAATAACGTTTCGCTCAAAAATTCGTAACTCAAAGGATACACGTCCAACATGAACAAAATGCATTCATTATAATATTTTTATAATTTTATGCTGAGCCAGTCCTCAATAATAATCGGAACAGTACCAAGAATTATGCTTTAAAACAACACAATTTCAATCAAAAATCCACAACTCATGAAGTACATCTCCAAAGTTCATAAAAATTTCCAGAAAATTTACAAACATCACAGAGAACCTATGTTAAAATTTTCATAATTTTATGCCAAGCCAATAATTACCAGAAAATTCAGACAGCAACCGAACTTTGGGCACTAAAATAGGGCAGTTCCATAAAAAATTCATAACTCACAAAGTACATATCCAAAATTTATGAAACTTTACACAAAAATGCCAAATAACATCAATATTCTACAGTAAAATTTTATAATTTTTCTCCAACCCAATAGGCCACAATAATCAAAACATTAACCGAATTTCAGCATGAATTTACAGGGCAGATTCAATCAAAAATTCGTAACTCATAAAATAAGCATCTAAAATTCATCAAAATTTACAAGAAACTTCCCAACAACATTGGGAACATACATTAAAAATTTCAGAAGTTTTGAATGCTCCAATAATTCGCAGAAATTCTCACAGTAGCATGGTCTCTAAAAAATCCGAAAATTCAACTTAATTTCTATCATCTTGTTCATCCAATACAAGCAATCAACCCAAAAATCCATATTCTAGCATACAAATGAACAAATTAACAGCATCATCATCAACCCACAACATCCAATTCATCCAAAACTCACAACTAACCATGAAACTTTTAGGGGTGGGTTTCTAAATAGTGAAATTAGTGTTCTAAACTACGAAAACCTAAAATCAAATTCATAATTTCAATTCAAAATCAATTCCTCAAATTCGAACATAGATTTTCAAAGTAGTCTTTCTCTAATCAATCCCTCTCTAGCTATGCGTGGTGTGAGTGTTTGGAGTTGAGAAAGCAAGAGAAGTCCCCCTTCCCTTTTGATGAATATCACGTGAGATTGAAAAAAAAAACCCCTTTTCTTTTTTGGGGGGGGGGTCAAGCCACCTATTTTGACTCTTCCTTCCATTCTTTCCTTTTTTTTTTGGTTGGAAAATAGTACTAAGTGAGACATATTTTGTAATCATTCCCAAAAACTTAATAATAACAATAACATAAAATGCACATATGTGCCTAAAATAAAATGCATACAATATACACATAATTTACATATTGCACATAATTCAAAATAAGTAACAAAAATTTCAGGACGTTACACATTCATTTGTTATTACTTTAGTACTTAATATTAATTGAAGGTATAAGTGTGTGGGGAAGGCGTGCTTACTACATTTTGCACAAGCTAGTCCATGTACTTGTCGACGGGGGACGACACTGAGGCGTACACTAAGTAATACCCCTCTCAAATCAGCAGTGAACAGAAGCCAATGTTTTTGCTCTACCTCATGCAGTGGCATGAATACTTACAACTATTGCAGTAAGAGTAATTCACATGCACGTAACGTAAATAAAATAAGTGAAGAACAACTTTGTAGTGTAAAATTTAGTATCGAACTCCAACATGCTTACGTTCCGCAAGTCTTTACCACCCATGCATCTAGGTATACACATTACGTCTGGTGTAACATACGCCAAACATATTATATTATCCAACTTTCATGTTGTGAACAACAACTACATGATACAACGTAATCATATGGCAACTTACAAATCGAGGACTTCCACACATATGTTTCTAAATAATTCCACAAATGGCACCCGACACGATGCTGCTTCTCGAAAGTTTACCCTGTGAAAGTTTTAGTTAGGAATTGGGATACAAACGTGGACAAATGAAGTTGAAATGACAGGCATTTTCATTTGTGTAGGGTGAATTACACAAACCTTATCTTGGCGGCCCAGGAAGATCGACCTCTAGGAAAGCCTTGGGAATTTTCGTTGTCGATCCTGAAGTAGGCCTGAGTACAGGTCAATTGCAAATCCCCGATGCAATACTTTGCTGCGTCATCATCGGCCCCGTACTGGGGAACCACGTGGATTAGGCCCTCCAAGTAGTTGGCACAAATGTACTGCGGTTTCAACTCAAGCAACTCCAAAAAAATTTCAATCCATTCAACCACAGACAGAAAAAAAAAAACTGCAGTAAATGAGTTGGAGAAGACAGGAAGGTGTTACGTACCACTTCTCCCTACTCATTTTGAATTTCTTACACTTACTCCTTATGTCCTTCAACAACTTGGACTCCATCACTGATAACAGCGCCATCAAGTACACTTTCACTACCTGCATATGGACAAACCATTACACACAACGGTTGGACAAGATTCAATCGATGATACTAATCGAACACATACGTCTTCCCTAACCACCACATCCAACTCTGCACCGGTCATGGATATCGTCCTCCCATCAGTCTCTGTATCCTTATTTTTGGCATCCACAACCTCGAAATCAAAATGTCACACGTACATAAAAAATCAAAATTCATACACACTACGCAATAGTACACAGATGTTGTACCGGCCCTCACCTCATACGCTGTCTCATATGTACTTTGCATAACATCAACTGACCCTGCAGTTGATGTTGCAATGGGAGCAACATCCATGAACTGCACCTCTTCATGTGCCTCATATCCCACACCCTTTGATAGCCCCCGTGGTGCAATTCTCTTACTAGTGGTCCACGACCCTTTTTGTCCCCGCACGCTACGACGACGTGCAACATTTGTATACGGGGATAATTGCATTGTAGCTGCTTTCCTTAGCCTGCCCATTCGCTTCAATCACTTTGCAATACTGGACGAACTACCTGCCTCTTGACGGCCAGTGCCACACTAACCCATACCATTCTTCCCATCTTCTCCCTCAACACTAGCCTGCTTCTGCACTCCACGGGTTCCAATAGTGTCTGCCTGTACGACCTGGCTACCGTATGGAGTGTCTTCCACACACTCGATACCAATCCCATAATCCCCTTTCAACTGCTCACCACTCCCCGTCTCCTTTTGTACAACATTGTTGGGTTGTTTCTTCACTTCAGGGGTGGCACCAACCTGTGCCTATGGTGGTTGCATAGCAGTAGTAATCTCTTCCTCATACTCCACCGTTATGCTGACATCGCTTGTCAGGTGCTCCCCATTACGCGTGTCTTTCATTGCAGCAGTGGCAACCTCATCTTGAACTTTAGGGTGCGCAACAGTATCTCCATGTCGTTCACTACCATGAGCAGCCTCTTCGTCAGAGGTGACAGTCATCGTAACTGCCCCTAGCAACTGCTCCCCCTTCCCTGTCTCTTCTGCAACACCGTTTCCTACACATTCCTTAAGCCGCATATACCTTGATCTCCCTCTCAGCAGCAAATTCAACTTCTGTGGTATATGGAACCATGCCATCGTCTTCCACATGTACATCTAATGCCATGTACGGTCTCTCCTCTGCTTTTCTACCTTGGTTGCGTACCATTGCCTCCAACTTCGCCACTCTAGCATTGCATAAGTCCAGCTCAGCACGAGTCACTACATGTGCATCCTTATCAACATAGAGGCAATCCCTTACATGCCACAGTCACTCTTCAAACCTCATAACACCCTGCACATACACAACGAATACGACTACACTTAGCGCATATTAGAGCATGCCCCCACACAGTTTTAGCAATCGGCACAACAACCTACACCTGAACCAAAACATTACGACAAATACCTTGGCATCTTCCACATAGTATTTGAACTCGTCCGTATCCATAAAGTCCCTCACAATTGGTTCTTCCCGAGGGTACAAAACCGGTACAATCTACATTTTCACGAATACACAATTACTGAAGTCCATACAAAATAGTTTCACATTGAGATATAAGCAAATAAATGCACTAGCAGCATTATACACTAACCCATCCTCCTTTATTCCGGCAACAACTTCAAACGCATCGTACCGACCTCCATGGTACACTTTAGACCAACTCGCAATACGGGGGAAGGTCCACCTCTCATAACAATCATAGCAAGTTGTGTGTTCATGGAACCATACATGCATTAGCATGCATAGTAGCTCCCACATTACAATACGAGCTTCCTTATTATGATCTTCGACAATACGAAAATAGTGTACACAACCTAAAAACCCTTCTACATCGGCAACATAGATACCATTGCATGCCATAAAAGGTAAATTTTTCCGTAATACTTAATACATAGTATGCCAACTGAACCCAACTACGACTCCCACTTTCGTTTTTCACACCACCTAGCAGCACATGCAACTGTTCAATACCCATGTTTCATACAATGGACACCTTTTCCCCACCATTACACATTTTTGCATGTCACATATAACTCACTCTACACAACACCTACCCAACTAATTGTCCTGCTCATTCACAATTACTAATATTTACAGCAACATAACCACATACCATTACTTCGCTACACCAACCAACAATCACTTCCGTACACGACTGCCCACCATTTACATTCACACTTTCTACACTGCATGCTTCCAATTAAGAGCTACCTATAAGTATGCAAGTTTGACAATTGTTACCTGAAGGAGGAGGCAACACCTGTTGAACTGGATCTGCGAGACAAGGTTGCAAAGTCTCCGTTGCATATTATCCAAAGACTGAACTAGGTATCGTCACATAGCCTTTGCCCATGCATACTAATTCATCCCCTCCACATCATTTGCATATCGTTCCTGCTCCCATGCTGGTCCATACACAGAACGAGGGAAGAATAGGCCACTAAGCACCAACCATGTGCACAACTTCAGCTACAACTCCAGGTGCTCCTCCCCCGCATTCGATTCACATAAGTACACCATTACAGCAATGAAGTTCTTATACACACGAGTATCCTCCTCCCTTCTCCCACCTTCCTTCTTCTTAATTCCTTTTGTTCCGCCTTTTGCACTCGTGCCCTAACCATAATGCCAAACTCAGTCATCACAGTAACATCATCAAACTCCACCCATTCCCCAGTTGGGGGTAACCCAGTTAGCAATACAACATCAAATACGATGAACGGAACCATCCTAAATGTCTTCCTACGCGGCACCTATGCCTTCACAACTATAAGGGCTAAGTTCATCTCCATATCAAAGGATTAATACTCAAGGACTGGTAGCAACACAAACCCCATCACTGCTTCCCTTTTGTACGTTGTCATCCTCTCATTCAAACTAACCACGCATTCTAGCGTGCACCTTCCCCTAATACTCACAACTCTGCTCGTCTCCCCTTTCAATGCTGGCCCTGCAACGGCTACACCATCACCTGCTACCTTCCTCCGTATCCTCTTCTCATGGCCAGGAACAACCTTCTTGTCATTATACCGCCGACCACTGGCCTCCACTTCTGCCCATTCCCCCCACCCTGCCCACCTCTCATCCCTCCACCATTGTCCCACCCATGCTCTGACATCTCTGACTCTTCCACCAAAGACACACTCGCACTACTCTCACCCCTACTATCAACTTGACCCTCAAAGTCACTATCGGAAGAGTTCCTCAAATTCGCTTCCTCAAACGACCTCCACAATACCTCCACTTGAGGAACAACAACAATTCGTTTACTACGTCTGCTACTCTTAACCTCCACATCATCACCTGTCTCCAACTCCTCCACAAACTCAGACTCTGCCTCTAATGGCTCACTTCCCCCACCACTACCACTATATCCACTAATGCCCTCCATGTACTCACTCCCAGAAGATGTGTCTATTTCAGCCTCCTCCTCTGCAAGTACCCGATCAAAACTCCCGCCCATTGTATGGGAATCCTCCCCTTTCTCTTCCTCTGTTGTTCTATGTCATTTCAACGGTGTAGACCCTTCATGGCCCTCCACACTACCCTGGTGTGTATTTCAGCTACGTAGTTCCATCTTGAACTTCTGCACACAGAGATGCAATTATCATAATATCAGCAACAGATTAGCCTTGCATTACAATCCACACAAAAAAAACAAACTCATCAGTTCATTCACTACGCTAAGAAGAACATTTGCAGCATTACAAACTACCTTCCACACCGACAACTTAAAGGACAACACATCCATACACCACTCAATGCCACACAGCGTCTACAACATCCACCCCCATTTCACCACACATTTACAATGGCTTTATATTTTCAATCCCAACATATATCAGTTACCACATACACTACACACACAACATCAACCCCATCATCTATTCACACCCCCATGCAATGATCACATACATCCCAAACTCACTTAATACACCTCCTAGGTTAACCACACCTATATACTGGGTTAATAGTTGCTTAACATTCTTCCACCAATTGCATTGTTCTTTATATACATTTAATCCATCTCATCATCATGTGTTCATCCCCAGTTCACACATTTTACGGTCACATAATATAATACACTTCAATCAACATGCCCACATAATTTCACATCATGTCTAACCTGGGTTTGTTATGACACATTTATGGGTAAACAACATCTTAAAACCTACTCAGACATTACACCCCAAAATTAACTCCCAACGAATACAACCTTGAACCTGTACACAAAATAAACCAACCCCCCAAAGTACCTCTACCCTTCTTTCAATCCCCAAACACTTAACTTCTGAACATCAACATGAAATGCACGATGGAAAATTTGCTTCCCCACTCACACTTCCAATTTACTTAGTTCTAATACAAATACAATCTACACTACTACAACGCAATTGAAAACAACAACCAAAGTTTACCTTCCCGTCCAACCAACTTCTCCTCAACAATGACCAAATTCCTCCCAATTGATCCTTAGTTTGGAGCCCCAATCTTCGCCTTCAATATCCCCTTCACTATACACTTGTGCGCCTCCAACTGCTGTCTCCCCTCCTTCCTACACTGCTGCTTGTCAATGTCTCCCCTACTCCTTCAACCTCCCCTCAATGTAGTACCAATTCCCTCACTGCTCCACACTAAGGCCTCCTTCCCAGATTTCAAATGATTTTTGTTTTTTTTTAACCTTGTCGTTGCCGTTTTCACATTAGTTTTTTTCAACTTTCAAAAAGTAACCGCATTTAATCCCCCTTCAACTGTTTCTCAGGGGCAATACCATCGCTCTCCTTTCACTCTTTCACCCCCATCCTACCACATGTAAAGCAATGCTAGATTTTGTCTCATATCAAAATAACACCAAAGTGAAAAAAAGTACCGATAAAGAAAAAGAACTTCACTACTTAAGTAAACTCCCCCAAAAAATCAAAAACCAAAAAACGAAACACCTTATCCCGAGTAATCATGAATGTTCGCAAATTATTACGTACAACCGAGTGGATAACTCAATTGTCCATCCGGGCCCACCAACAGCAGTTTTGAGTCCTCCAACTACTGAGCCCTGACCCACTTTTTTTATAAAAAAATCCATGCTCTTCAATTTTTTGAAATCGCGGTTTTTATTCTCCCCATTGTTCGATTACTCTTCTTTGCTTCGATTGATTTAGTGCTCAGCAATTATTGAATGGCTGGATTTGATCTTAACGTCGCTATTGATGTTGAATTTTCATCAAACGGAATTATTCGTCAAGTTTGATAGTGTTTTTTCGATCTCTATTTTTGTTTTCGGGATTGGAAGTTGTGTTCGTTAATTTTGCGTTTTGATGAGTTAATTTCGAGATTTTCGAACCGCATTGCATTCATTCCATGTAAATTTTGGTTTGTGACATACGAGAAATGATAGTTCACCATTATGAGTTATGTGCTCACTAAATATAGTCGTTGGCTCAGTAGCGGTATACATTTAGCTCACTATAAAAAATATGTTGCCCTATGCTACAGAGCAGTTTTTTACTCACTAAAAGAAATGTTTGGCTCACTAGGATTGACCTGAGTGCTCACCAATGTTGCATTATAGCTCACCACAAATGTTATGGTTGTTTTTCCAGTGATATTTTCATTGTTGCTATGTACATATGAGAAACAGCAGCTCACCAATATGAGTTATGTGCTCACTAAATATAGTCGTTGGCTCACTAAAGAAATACATTTAGCTAACTTGTATTGAGCTTGTATTCAGTAATCATAAATCAGTTCTCTGCTCACTAAATGTAATCACTATAATTAATCTTGTGCCTAACAGGGAAAACAATAGCTCAGTATCACTATAGCTCACTATAAAAAATCTGTTGCCTTACACTACATTTTATAGCTCACCAAATATCTATCATGGCTCATTAAATAAATGGCATAGCTCGCTAAAAAGAATAGTATAGATGGGCAGCAAATAACATTGTGAAGTTCTTGAGTTATGTTACAGCTCAATCATTTTTTACTATGACATAAGTGTGTTTGTATTATATTTTGTGGGTATAATAGAAATGTAGTGAATTAATTAAATATAGTCCAACTCACTAAATATATGCCATAACTCACTAAATATGTGTCATAACTCACTAAAAAAAATGTAGACAACTAGAATATAGTTTAGTGAGTTTCGGATGAACAATAACATTTTTTTTAGTACAATAGCACATTTTAATAATTTATATGTTACTTTTACTAAGTGAAACCTAAGGTACATAAGATGCATTGATTTGATCTATTCACTCACTAAAAGTATGTATTAACTCACTAAAACTGTGTCTCAACTCACTAAGTATTGCAGTGAGCTATACATTTTTAGTGAGCTGAAATTCGATTCTACAACTTCTTCTGTACAACCGGTTGTATGATATAACAACTCAGTAAATAAATATCAAAACTCACTAAAAAAACTATAGACAACTAGAATACAATTTAGTGAG